>JADDOH010011288.1:0-41392 GCA_016648135.1 Agrypnia vestita | reverse complement strand
TATTTAAAGTGTTCGTAAAATAAGCAAATAATGTTTACACATTTCCTTACCAAATTTTCGGCGGGGAAATTCTGAAATCTTTTCGGGATTACGTTTCAGTAATCAGTTTTTCCATTTAAGAAAAACCTTTTTTTATAAAAGTATACGCAGTAAGAAATTTACGAACGCGCGCGATATCGAAATAGAAATTTCGATTATGTAATTGAATCATTATCTTTATTATTGATAGATTAGGCGATTTGGATGAATACTTTAAAATTCAGAATATTTTGAATGTTTGAATTTATCCACATTCATAAAGATATATTATAGGTGTCTCATAGAAACGAAGCTGTTTATATGGGAAAATAGGTATGAAACCATTCCAACCACAGATGGAAGTAGTAAAAATAGAACTTACATATCGATAACTTAAAGCTAGAACATTATAACTCCAATTTTCGTCGAAAACGAGTACTGAACTGTAATAAAGATCATCTAAATTTGTATGTTTTAAAATACTGCATCTCTTTAGTCCAACATTATAAATATATATATGCTTATTACAGTACCATATTATTGTAACATCTTCAGGCAATATTCTTTGGAGTTAAAATATTCTTTATCTCCTTCACAATATATTTATTTTTATGCCTAACAAAAGTGCATGCCAAAATATTATATCTATATTAGATACAATGTTTTGAAATACATGCTAATATATTTTATACGCTGATAACACTAGAGTCTCGGTTTTAGCATTTACAGAGTGGTTTTGGGGATCTTAAGAGAGTCTGTTTGAAGTTTATATGCTATTCATTTTTAATAAGTTTCCAAACTACTGATTTGGTACTTGAAAACTGGTAATAATAATGCATTGGACGACCAGAAAGTAATGCTTATCCTGACGAAGTTATTGTAAATGTTATTAATTAAGATACAGATGATCTTTTCCACGTACAGAATCCTATAACTACCGCCGTTTGTTTTCATTTATATTGCAATTTAAATGTTTCAAAGTTATACAAGCCCTACAGAGACGCGTTTTGTCTATCTTTTAATATAACAGCTTTAAAATTATCTAAATATACACAATATTTAATTCATAAAACCCACCACAATAAGCTTCCATGTTTAAATTTATTTATTTAATTTGAATTATATTATTTTTACATTATTTTTTGTAATAAAATTTTATTAAAGTATTAATTACATGTGGTCAGGTTAGGTTAGGTGATACCTTTCGATAAAAATATTAGCTCTTGTGCTTGTTAAGGGTCTTACACTTTTTATCAAAATTGTGAATTTAATTTATTTTTCAACTGGTTCTTATTTTTTATAACTTTCTTATTTCTGTAAAAAGGGAATTAAAGTTTTATAAACATACATACATCAAATTTTGCTGTTATCATTTTTATTTGCATTTCGGAGTTTTTAAGTTGTTAAGATATCTTAAAGAAGGTTTGTTTTAATTTTGTGTGATAATTCTCCTTGATCAGCTTAATAATACTTTCTTTTTGTAAATTATTTTCTATATTTTTGATATATTTTTTAGATATTTCTGATAAATACTTTTTACTTTTCAGGGCGATGAGAGATTCTGATATTTTCGAAAATCGAGTAATAAATAATAAAATTTTAATTAAACTCACGTAGAGATTGTTTTTACCCAATTTAATTAATCATTCCCTTCTTACCTAATTTTCGATTTAATATTTATAGCAATTGACAAAAACTATATTAAAACCCATTTAAGAAATTAATTGAAATGTTGTTAATCTTAGGCAATGGTCGTTCAAGCGTTTAATATAGATAGATGTGGGAGAAACTTCGGGGAGGCCTTCATCTAGCAGCTACTAAAAAGTTTCGTGCATACGCGCGGTAGAATTTCTACTTTTACAAACAAAAACTTTGTTTAAAAACGGTCGAAAAATTCGCAAACTCGCATGTAAATAGAATCTGACAGCTGGCAAGAATTTAATTCAATATGGCCTTGTTAGCTCTGATATCCCATTTCTGCTACATGCTGGCTCATTCATTTGTAATTTCCGTTACAATAGTAATTTTACTCTGAATGCGCAAAAAATTATAACTTGAAAAAGGACGATGATAATGATGACATAAATTTAATGGTCAGGAAAATAAGCGAAATTCTTTTAATTTTTTCTAAAGTAATGTACATAATGACGTTTTATACAATGATAATATATACAAAAATAATAGATCAGATGACCGATAGTAAACTGTTCCTGCAATTTAACATTATGTTGGTTATCAGGCAACCTCGTTGAAGTTGCAGCAATAGTCTACCATCAAGAAGCTATCCCATTTGCGCTGATACCTTTCTCCATCACCTTTATATCCTGATGAAACCATTTACCTTGTTCTTACGTTAAAGTGACAATGGAAAAGGAAATATATGCATGTAGCTAAGATTAAAGTACAACAAATGCACAAAATGAGCTTCGGAACATGTTTAACTTATTTATTAACATATTAATTATAATTATTAACAGTTATTCACGATTGACCTTATATTTAAATAACATTAACGGCTTGAGTATTAAAAAAATGCCGGTTTGGATGGCGAAAGCGTAGGGCCTATATGGGAGCTCTTGTTCATAGAACAGCCCTGGGTTTGTGGTGGTTCCCACTTCAGTTGGTATTCTTTATTTATTCATTGATGATTCCCTTAGTCCTATAGTGGGAAGGACACAGGCTTTGCATATCTTCATTCCACGAAAGATTCCTCTAGAAATCACAAAACATATTTGAGATTGTTGCGTTCCACTACGATAATTGAGCATCACGGTTGTTGTATTAAAAATATAAATAATTTTATGGTATATGAAATAACGTATGTCGGGGTAAAGAGATTCGGTGAATTTCCTTAATATATGTTAGTTTGTAGTTAAAAGCATCCATATGAAAAGGGTATTTATGCAAAAACAAAATTTTACAACACAGAAAAAACACCCGGTGAAATAAAGAACCAGAATTAATATTTTTTCATTTTATTATATTCTCTTGCCAATTATGGACATAAATTTGACGTTTTTTTATTTATTATATCACATTCGCTACTATCAGATGAAAATTTACCCTTTTGTCCACATTAGCCAACTTTTTAAGTCGAATTTATGCAAGATTGAGTTAAAATCGTGAAAAATAAAATACCACACATGATGCAAAGGTACTGTTTGTTATTTATATACCATTTTGAAAAATTAAAAAATACTTTGAGACATAATGTTCTAAACTTATGGATCCTGTTTATAGGAATGCATTCAATTGTACAAATAAGTACTTGCAAATATTTTTACACATGCAGTTGCATTATGCGAGTACGGTTATTTAATATTTAAATGATATGGGGTATATTCATAATATGTGTAATGTAATCATGGAGAATAAAAGAGAATTTCAATTAAGCGATATGAATTGTGGTTCCATCTGAATGCCCTAGTGGATTTAATTAGTTTTTTAATTATACACTAAAATAATTATGGAAAATAAATGGTGATTCCTATTAAACCGAATTCAGTTAAATTTACCGTCATAATTAACTACATTTATTGAAAAATTGACTATCTATGTTTTTGTTCAATAGCCCGATATATTTGTATCGAGTATTTTGTCGAGGTTATTATTTTTTCCCAGGTTGTTCATAATAAAATTTATATTATATTTAGTAATATAATAACATCTAACAATAAGCATGATACTTCTCAAAGACTTTCTATGTTACATGTTACAATTGAGTTTAGATTCATGTTGCATAAATAAGAGGTAATAATTACTCAATATTTTTATTTTTACTTTTAAACATACATATTATCAATATATCGTAAATAATCCTTATAAATAACTTTGATTGATAGTTTTAAGTTTGACATTAAATAACGATATACAGGCATATTATGACAATTAAAGCAATCGCATGTGAAATAATTATTCTTATAGAGGTTATACATATTATATGATAAAAGTTTATTTTTGGTTGAGAAATCAGAAACATAATATTGTCGCGAGATTCTAGAAATAAAACGAACTGCTAATAGTGGAATTCCTAATGGTTTGAATCATTTTAAAGATTTTGTAAAACTCTGAAAGTCTGTTGTAGACGGGAAAATTCTGAAAATTGAGGAACTTATATAAACAGCAGCACCATCGCAAGGAAAATCATCACAATTGTCTAAGTTTGACAGTAGCGAAAAACCACAGAAAAGCGAATGGAAAAGTGATATCAAAGTCACAGATAAAATGAGACAAATATAAAAAGTACCTATATACATGCAGAATAATCTAGTAATGAATCTGTGCGATAGAAACGGCGTGAAAAAAGTGTAACAGGGACAAGATAAATATTCTCGAGTGAGCGAAAAAGTGCGAATTAACGAATAGTGTTCCAGTTTTGTTCGTGTCCAGTGGCTAAGTAATTTAAATAAAAGATTTCATTTGGATAACTTTAAATTAAAAAAATGTTTTTAATTAACAAAATACATAAAAAACATAAAAAATATATAAAAAACCGCACATATATAGAGTGCGTCAGATTCAAGGGCAAATAATTACAGTAAAAGGACCGTGTATATGGATGATTATTCTATATCTCGTCTCAGAGAGATCAAAAACTAATTGCTAAAGGTCGATATTAAGATATGCATTATTTTTCTATGCACACAGAATACAGATTGAAATAGCATTCCGTGACAGGCAAACAAGAAATATATTCGAAGGATCCTACCCCGAACTTCACATTCACATCACTGGCTATGTTTTTGTAATGATCAAGTATATTACATTATAGTACAAATATTTGGTATGTTGTCGTATCAATATTCTATGATAAATAAATTATTTTGATGGTTTCCCTAAAGGAGGCCCAAACTTCTAATCACTTTATCATCAGGCTTAAAAGTTTCTTACCAGACCTACAAACATATCAAATCAAAACAGATGGCTCTCTGTCTAACAATGTCCCTCAGTAATGCTACCAAGTAGCGCTTACACACGCTCACAGTCTTAATTTGCGACCAAAATGATCGAAACGACACAGAAATTAATATTTCAGAATAACACTGTTTGAACGGTATCTCAAATTTATTATGTATCATTATTTCGTAATTGTGACTAATTCGTGTATAATTTATAATTAATTAAGGTAAAGCTAAAATTCCAACAAAACAAGTTTGTCAGTTTTGATGGGTTATTGCTATTAATGTAACGTATGTGAAAATATAACTTAAATATGAAAAATATTAAAAAATCTACATTAAATAATGAATAACGTCTTAATATAATTAACAAAAGATTTACTACCATGCAAGGCTTATAAAACCATTCAATTAAATCCAAATTATTCAATTGTTTAGTCATCCCTTAATAGGGTGGTCTCCGAATAACTACAGCGGGCCGCCAGTAAGCCTACTAATAAACAAATAGATGTTTATCACGCCCATAAAACATTATATCCTAGTCAAAATGAAATTGAGCACGAGTCATTCTAAGCAAGCAATTTAGTGATAAACTATTGTTAGAATTCCTCTAGGAAATAACAAGGAAAACAAAAATAATCGTGCGTATCCTTTAAAGTAATATTCCACCGTGTCTTAAGAGAAAGGTATTTGATCAGCGTGTCATTTAAATATAGACTCAAAATGCTTATATTCAAAAAATTCCAAATCTTTAGATGACTAACTAAAGTGTAAAAATAAACATTCTGGCAATCACTATAAAAAAATGGGTTAGGTGAGGTTAAAAATAGATTAGTGAACTTACAAGAAGAACTTCAATCCAACTGCTAAAACCTGTAGGTACCTAAATTTATTTGAATACGCATGAATATTCGGTATGCATAAATGTGTCAAATTTTGTTGTAACCAAAGTTTGGATTTCCAAACTTTGATAACAACAAATAATCCATTTGGATTATTTACATAATAGCGATTTGACTGAAAACTCTACTTAGGAAGGAATAGAGTTATATTTCTTATAAAATCTTGAATTCAGTACATTTTTAATTAGTAATCCTCGGTGATTGCATTCAAAACATTTTGATACATTTTTTGATATTGCTGCCCATGATTTTGCGCCCTTCCAATAAACTTTTAAAACATGTATAAAATGAGTTAATAAAAACTATATGACCAATTTCAAAAGTTCATTTAATTAGTTTGGAGCAACATTGTTGTATTCATCATTTTCTTTTCTAAAAAATCGTATTGTTTTGTCTTAATAATTACCGTGACCCCTTTAATTAAAATACTTTCACTCTTTCTTTTAATTTAGAAAAAGTCACAAAATAGCAATACAATTGTATACTAACAAAAATTTAATTCAAAAATCGAAGTACAGACAATAAAAATACAAAATAGTTATATATGGAAAATGAATAATAATAAAGAACCTACTTAACATGAAAATAAATATAAAAGATAACTATTTGTAAAAAGGACCTGGTTATTTATAATATTCAATTTACTATTAACACTTTTTCTTATTTTCAAAATTTCTAATTTATCAAACTGCCATTCTGTATAATTTAAATGTAAAATTTGTAAACCCGTATTAATATCAAAAGAATGATCCATAGCCAAAATATGGTTAGAAAATTCAGAATAATTATTGCTATTTAAACACCTTAAGTGTTTATTAACACTAATTTCAAATTTTTTTCCTGTTTTTCCTATATAAAAATAATCACAATCATTACAAATCAACAAATAATGAAATAAAACAATCAACTTTGTTTTTTTCCACTTATATTTAAGCCACTTGTTTCACTACATGTTTCGGAAACGTCCGTTTCCTTCATTAGGTGAATTAAGACTGAGGTATGTTGTGGATTCGGTAGAAGTGGAGGGGGTATCTAAGTGGTGGGAGATCGGGAACATATACCCCCTCCACTTCTACCGAATCCACAACACACACACCAGACAACCATTCCTACATACCTCAGTCTTCTTATTATTTACCTTATTATTTAATAAGTATTCACCTGATGAAGGAAACGGACGTTTCCGAAACATGTAGTGAAACAAGTGGCTTAAATATAAGTGGAAAAAAAAACAAAGTTGATTGTTTTATTTCATTATTTGTTCATAATGGATTTCCACAAGGTAAACGCCGTAACATTCAATTACATTACAAATCAATTTATAAACATCAGATTTAAAAAAAAAAATATCCTTGTCCTTATTATTTAATATGTATTTTTTAAATTTATGTAATGTAATGTAAAAAATGTAAAAAACAGACAGGAGAAGACGCGAGCTCCTCGTCGAGTTCTTGAGTTAAAAGGACGAATGTGATTATTATGATCATATCTCACTACGTTTAGCAGGAAATAAGTAAGTTTATTTATTTCCTGGAGTTTGCCACCAGGTCGAAATAATGTGTCATGTGCAAAATACATTTTTGTTCCTTGGTGATGTTGTATCATAATGAGAGAGATCTTAAAACCGTTTTTCCTTTTAAATAGTCCTTCGTTTGTCTGCCTTCAAAGCCTTAGTAATAATAACTTTGACGAATTACCTAATTGATTTTTAGAAACATATAAAACAAAAATCATAAGTGCGATTTTAAATACAAAAATTATAGATATGAAACAACACAAATTAGACAAATCAGAAAATTTAAAAATATTAATATTAACGAATAACTCAATAGTAAATATATTCCGTATTTTAATTTCCCACTGTAAACTTATTTCCCACATTCTCACCACGGCGAAGTATGTAATTTATTACAAATTTTATTTTATGGATCAGTTAGTATGCGTCCGTTCTTACTTAAATACTATTGTGTCCGAAATCCGTCGAGTTTTAATTATTCAAAATGGTTTATACAAAGCTTGTTAATTTTGAAATAAATTTTCTTTTAGCATCGGTTTGGTCATTGCTGAGTTTCACAATAGCGAATAGCCAAATATTATTGTCTTTTCTATTTGTGGAAATATACGAAAATTAGCACCTGTTTCACACTTTAAAGGCTTTCAGGGCTGTATCTGATTAGCAAATTCTCACTCGAAATACATTCGCCCGAAACCGACAGGGTCGGCTGATTCCGGGCTTATACTTCGGACGGCTACTCCGCGATTTTAATTAATTAATTTAAATTGAATAAACGGCGCGCAGGTGCGCACGCGCGAAGGCGGTCATTCGTAGTTCGTGTAATTTGATATGTTCGTTTATTCACATTTCAAAAACGTCTACGTTCACTTTGGACTTTTTTATGCAAATATTGTACGGTCGCTTTAAACTAAAATCACTTTAACGTAAAATAAAAAAAAGTATTCTTAATGTATGAATATAAAAAATATTTTAATTTAAAATATGTTATATTTTAACTTTGTAATACACACACACAATATGAGTTATTAAATTACTACTATAGTTTCGAGAGGATCAGTCCCTCTCATCATCAGGTATAGATAATAACTAACTTAAATACAAAGCATATCAATCTTTTCGGGTAGGTCAGGGTAGTGCGCGGTGGGGAGGGGTATTTCTCCAAACTATTCATTATCCATCCTCATAGAGGAAAATGATATTAAAGAAATTAAACAAATAAACATATATTGATATGTTATGCATATATTTAAATATATAACTGTTTTAGGTACGCACAGTAGTGTTATATAAGATTTTTTGTAAGGGTAACAACTAAAAATTTTGTTGGAAAATTTACTTATCTTTCTTGAAGATTTATTGATTCGATTACATCTGTTGGACATTGCTGCACCGAATACAAAATATAACAAATGACTTGACACACTTAACACTGATTGTATATTCTTATTTACACAAGTTTACATGTTGTAGATTCACCCTGATGCTACTAAATTAGATGGGATCTTGCCTGCTCAGTATATTTTAATGATGCATTGTACACTACAAAAAACATCCTTGTCTTTATACGAATATCGAGGTACTGCTGATTAAGAGAGGTTTGCAAAGGCGTGCAATAAATAAATGTACAGTCTGTACTCTATTAATTTTAGAATTGTCAAAAAGTTGTTAATCTTGTTAAAATAAGATCCTGTAAAGTCCTGTTAAAATCGTGTTACAATAAAAATTCTATTTAACCAGTCATATGCTGGAACAGTTCTCCGCGAATACTTTTGTATCCTCTGTGTTCCGGAGCTGATATATGCGCTCGCTAGACATGAATTGGAATTTTATCTATTTTACCTGTGTTTATGGGTTTTTAAAGCTTATTATAAGTTAAATCTCAAGTTTTTGAATGAATGAACGAGCTATATTCGTCAAGTAACCTCATTGGCTGCGTAAACCGGACAAAAATCAATCCAATTATCGTCTTAAAAAAAAGTGTTAAAAGAAAATATTTTTATATTCCTTTATATATTTAGGATGGAAATATTGAAATACAATATTCGGATTGGTCAGAGGGGTGCACGGTGGGGAGGGGTATTTTCAAAACTCTACTAGGATGGATAATGAATAGTTTGGAAACCATTGATATCCTCAAAATTTTGAATTCGAAAAACACACTTATATATAATATCAGATTTCAGTCCACTTGACCAATCCTAGAGCTTTTTGTGGAAAAAATACCTATTAATAAAAATAAATATATAAATAAAATACAAAATTTAAAATATCTACCAAAAAAAAAAACATAACTTATATTGTGCATGTGTATTACAAAGTTAAAATAAAACATATTTTATATTATTACTAGCTGTTCCAGCGCGGCTTCGCACGCGTAGATTTTTAGTACAATGTTTGGATCGTCATAGAACTTTCGCGAACCCTCTAAAACATTCTCCTTACAAAACTTTCAAGAAATTTATCAAATGTACAGGAACCTTCTAGACACACCGACACATTCCGCCACTCAGTTTAGAACCTTATAAAACTTTCGGGAATTTTCTAGAACTTTCTCCTTCCAGAACTTTCTAGAGCAGGTTTTTCCGAAACCTTCTAGACTCACCTATTCGGCGCGCCTATTTTGAAACATTCTGAAGCATTTGCGGCCTTCCCATAACAAAACAATGTGCTATTTTCACAATTTAATCAAATGTAAGCACATTTTCGTCACCGACTCCCACCCACGCACAGCCACCCCCACCAAACTCGCATATTTTCGATGTGGGCTATCCACCACCATAACCACCGGTGGGTGGTTGTGGCCGGTTGTGGAGAAAACTTGGCGGGTAGGGAAACACGGGTTTCTTTATATATATATATTGATTTTTTACCACGAAGTAGGTGCAAATCTTTCAATGATAATAAATAATATATTTATTCTCAAGTTATCATGATTCTATTATTTTTATTTTATTTTATCATTTATTTTTATAATCCTAAATACTAATTTTTTCGTAAAAATAATACTTTTTAACTTTGTTTGACTTGATGCTATGCTAATGATGCATTTTATTAATAATTTAAAAGTGACATTTTCAATTCATGCAATGATCATATATTAAACATGTTACCTTAAGTCACGGCCCAATCGATGTAAATGAAATTAATGCTGCTGGTAGCATTGGTTCCATTTAAACGATGCTATTTAAACGCTTTACAAACGTTTTACGATTTTCCGATAATTTTAGTGAAAGTTAAATTTTAATTGGCGTTTTATAAAAAAGAGGAGCAAATTAAGTAGAATTTCAACAATAACATATAAACTGTCATTTATATTAATAGAAATTGTGAGTTCATTCATATTGTAACTAACTAACTGACTAACTTATCATCACGCCATTTTCCCGTGGGCGTAGGCAGAGAGGATAGAGCGCCATACTCTTCTGTCTTGACATACAACTTTCACTTTCTCTACATTCATACATCTTCGCATGCAAGCTCGATGGTTGTTCACGCTTTTAACAGGACCATCTTCCAGTATCTGATTAATCTGGTTATGCCACGTCTTCCGTGGTCGCTCTCTCCTTCTGGCGCCGTCAACACTTGCATTATATATCTTTCTTACCATTCTTTCCTCATTCATTCGCTCAACATGCCCAAACCACCTGAGCGACCCTATTTTTATTGTATGTATTATGCTACGATCCGCTTTACATTAATTCCTAATATCTTCATATTTTAATATGTGTTAAAATATATTTTTTTAATATTTTGAATTAATTTTGGAATGTTTTTTCGAATTTCTTCGACGAATCAATACATAGCTTATAAAAAATGAATGTACAGCTGAAGTTCAAACATAATAACAATAATAACAGCTAATAATATAAAAGGGAAATAGTTATTTTAATAATATAACTGTAAAACCCGCCACCTTTGACATCAGTGCTAACGGACGGGTTATCACCCTTATTTATTGTAATGGGTACCTGTCAATTTGTTTTATAATTATTTACGCTATTTTTCTTTATAATAGTGAATTTTTAATATTTTTGATAATCTTTATTATTTACACCTTCTACCAAATTAAATTTACTTAAAAATATAATTTGCCCTCTTGAACTTCGTCAGCAGTTAATAAAAGAATTTGGATATTTGTGTGCATATATAATTTTTTATGCCATCCTATATTTTCAAAATAAACAAAAAATGATATAAATATTCCATAATTTTATAATAACTTATGAATCTCATTGATCTGTGCGGGAAAATATTTAACAAAAAAATAATATGAAATAAATCAAGTAAAATTAAAAAGTATACAAATATACTGTAATATAACATTAAAAAAAACTAGGTATATGAACGAAAATAAATTTCATTCAAAGTTGAATAAGCTATATGAATGGAGAGGAATACATCAAAAAAACTTGGATGTTGAATTCCATTCACTATGTGTCATTCAAAGAATTGTCGTAGAAATCTTTATATGATTCTTTTCATAAATAACGAATCTCCAGAAATTCTTCTCAGTAATAATAAAATAACCATTCAAATTTGTACCACTCGTTTAAACATCGAACTCACAATACCAAAATCAAATATTTGATAGCCCATATTCAAGAAAAATTTTTGGAAAATTGTCGATTTAGTTTTAGAAATATTGCCACAGGTGTATGGGATCTTTGAGTACCATTGATATCAAGAAAGTGGGCAAAAAATTCAATGAATGTCTGTACTGCCAACGAAGAATGTATGTTTTGCAGGGGTAATCAATCACGATTCCTTTGTATTCGGTTGCCGGAGATAATCGACGTTTGTTTTTTGCTCCGTCTATGAATCGATATTAGAATCGGCACGTGCGTGTTTTTTCCGTACAATATCGGAAAAAACAGTAATAAGATGGAGACAGACAGTTATTGTACATTGTATTTTTTATTTTTGTTTTTGTATGCTGTATAAAAAAATACTAAGCAATCTTAAATGATTTCAGAGTTATCGTGTGGATACAAAATAAATCTTTTATATATTTAAATTATGCATTTATTGATTTTAAAATATTTCATGTAAAAGGTGAATAAACAAAACAATGTTAAAAATTCATTTAAGTAATAAATCTTAGTAATATAGTTTTATAGGTTTCATTTATCGTTATCGACCCAACCGATAATATATTTTTTTATCGTTTCGTCTCGTTTCTTTCATTTTATCGATTCGAACATTTTGCTCCTTAGTAGATAAAATACGTATAGCCAGGAAAGCTTGGTTGAGAAAATATATGAGGCGAGTGTTGAAGGAAACAGAAATAGAGGGCTTCCGCGAAGGACCTGGCATGATCAAATACCACAAATATTTAAAGATGGCCCTGCTGAACATTTCGCTCCTTAGTAGATAGAATACGTACAGCCAGGAAAGCTTGGTTGAGAAAATATATGAGGCGAGTGTTGAAGGAAATAGTAATAGAGGGCTTCCGCAAAGGACCTGGCACGATCAGATACCACAAATATTTAAAGATGGCCTTGCTAAAAGACTCAACAACCGTAGAGCATTCATGAGAAGGTATATTCTTAATACATATTCTTCGTCACCTAATTCATATTCATCGTCATCATATTCTTATTCATGGTCGTAATATTCATATTCATCGTCAACATATTCATATTCATCGTCATCATATTCATATTAATCGTTGTCTAATTCATATTCATCGTCATCATATTGATATTCATCGTCATCATATTGATATTTATCATCATCTAATTCATATTCATCGTCATCATATTCTTATTCATCGTCATCATATTCATATTCATAGTCAACATATTCATATTCATCGTCATCATATTCATATTCATCGTCATTATATTCATATTCATCGTCATCTAATTCATAATTATCGTCATCATTTTCATATTCATCGTCATCATATTCATATTCATCGTCATCGTATTTATATTGATCGTATGTATAATATGGCGTTCTTTCCTCTTTGCCTACCTATGCGGAGAAATGGTGTGATGGTTAGTAAGTTAGATTAAAAGTTATGTTAATTTTTTTTTACGAAATATTAGGGTGGGTTTCAAGGTCAGTATTTATATAATTTTTTATATTAATTTTCAAATGTTATTGTCATTGGTTTGAGGATTAATATCAGCTAAACAAATGGTCATTTCACCTGCCCGCTGTCCACTCCAGCGAAGATAAATGATACGAAAAATACGAAATTATTAATCAACGTGAATCATACTGTCTGGTTGTTATTTTTTTACCCATGTTATCTCTTAATTCGACCATTAAAAATTATATGAAATGAAATTTCATTAAAATAAATACACACAGACCGCCGCGTCACCGCCCGTTGTTACCATTGTATTAAACACATCCGGGCGCGGTGTTGTTATCCTTTTTCGACGCGTATAATCAATAAAATTTAAATATGCCGGCGGCGAATCTTTTATGAGTTCGATTTACGGGAAGAGCGCTCATAAATATTGGATGTGTTTGCTCTCCAGAAAACCTGACGCATGAATGAAAGATGGCTGATGCCGGTGTGGAGGATTGTGTAGACAAGATGAAACATTCGACTGCAGGTTCTAATCCCTTATTCAGGGCAGATATTGCTCCGGCGTCACAGAGTAAACGAGTTCTCTGAACAGGGTGACTGTCGTGTTCCTGGTTGTGTAATAAACCCTATTTTTTTTTAAATTAGTTTTTCAAACTTAACTTGGGTCATTTAGAATGAAGGTTAAGATTTGGTGCTAGTCTATGGGATGAGGATTTTATCTTCACAAATTTTTGTAAGTTTCTTATTGATATCAAAAAGGTTGCTTTTTAATTTTATTTTTATTTTTTGTGTATAGGTTTTCTACGTTTTATACGTCCTCAAAGATATCTCTGCCTTAGAGCTTCGAAACTGGAGAGAGCTGGCACTAGACCGAGATGAGTGGAGGAAAATTATTGAGGAGGCCAAGACCCACCAAGGGTTGTAGTGCCAAGAGTGATGATGATGATGATAGGTTTTCTTACATCCATCGATATCAATATATTTGTAATATAATTATGAATATCATTGGCTGTTATATAAACCAATTACAAGATACCCTTATTATACAGTAGCATGTTTAATATATTAGAAGGTTAGGTAGTAATTTAATATGAATGGTAGTAAGTTGGTGGATGTGTGTATGTGTATGTGTGTGCATGTATGTGCGTATATGTAAGATGTCACTTCGCAAGCTTACTCCGAGCTAGTAAAATGGTCAAAACATAAACAAAAAATGTCTAAATCTGCAAAACCCACGTAATAGATGTCATAAAGACAATTTGTTAGCCTTAGTTTGATATGTTTAGTATATCATTTAATTCCATTGAATCAAGCACATATATTTAAATCAATAAAAATTAGCCATCAAAACGAGGATGAACGTTTCATTCTAAAAACATAACTACTTATTGTATAAACAAAGTTAATCTAGAAACTGTAGAATGTTTAGTTTTTACAAATAAGAGATGATTTTCTTTTAATTCACACATTACCTTAATCTATTTATGTACATAGTCATCTACTTCATTTAAGAACTTGCCATGTCTTTTAGCGAGCTCCTAATTACAGTTCTTGCCATCCATCCCCGGTTTAGTGTGGGAGGTTTCTGTTATTCACCCTATAATCTGGACCTTACTCCGAGCGATTTTTATGTTTTTCCTAGGCTTTATGAGTTCCTATGAGTTAAATGTTTTAAATATGATGACGAATTGCAGTTTGCAGTCAAAAATTGGTTGAATGATAATGGACTATGATGATGTATAAATGTAGGCAGTGGTTGTATGGAGAAAGAGATCAATGTACTCTGCATACAGAAAATTTTTTTTTTATTAAATATGTTTGTGGGGTGGCCGTAATTCAACTCCCACTCTTTATGTTAGTTGTGTAAAAAGATGTTATAATGAAGGAGTCACCAATCCTGAAGTCCTCGAGAAATATATCTCTATGGAAGAACGCAATCGATTTTAAAGCAGTTTTTATTTAAATGAGATTATAATGTAGTATAATTGGAGACGACGTTCTCTTTGTGCTTCAGCTGATAAGGTCTGACGTCAACGGTACGGCAACGCGGCGTGCGTGGACCGCTGAAGGTCTTTGTAGACAACTTTTCAAAGCAAGAAAACACTTTGTGGCTTGACATTATAAGAAATTTAAGAAAAAATTACACACTATGTTTTAAACCACTTAATTGCTATACATTTGTCAACTAGTTTCGGTTGGACTCAACCTTCTTCAGGACAATTACAATATAGACTGCTATATTGTAATTGTCTAGTCTAATTAATCTGTAATTGTCTAGTATTAGTCTATATTGTAATTGTCCTGAAGAAGGTTGAGTCCAACCGAAACTAGTTGACAAATGTATAGCAATTAAGTGGTTTAAAACATAGTGTGTAATTTTTTCTTAAATTTCTTTGTAGACAGCTGGGCGCGGTGTGCGACGTTACGGAAGACAGCTGGCGTGATGATGTAGATGTAGAGTGATCCACGAGGCGTTGATGAAGATGATGCTCGATGAATGCTCGACTACGGAGATTGTGTTGGAAAGTGCGGCGTGAGATTATAAGCGAATGAGTAGCGTTTCGCTGTCGATGACGATGATGGTGCGGGCTACGGATGTTGGAGAGGCGCGATGCATGGTGAGCAGTGCCGAGAAGCCTTACTGCGTGTCTGTTGCTCGGGACAAACTGTTGATATCCCAATATTCCCCTTATGTATCCTACAGTTTCCAGGCGTCAGCGTCATGTGCAAACTCGTGTGTGAATTGAAGCGTCAACGCTTGTTCTCAGGCGTGGAAACGAACCTCTCAGCTTTTCCTATTTTACAGGATCAGATGTTATCTGTGTGTATTATATCCTGTCAACATTTTTGGATATCTCAGATCTGGAATTACCTGTGTGTATTCCGTTCTGTCAGCGTTTTTGGATGGGCACTGTTGACATATATTATCTCTGCCGGCTCGTGTTTCTCGTGTTTCTCATGCTTCTATTTCTCTGGTTGTTTTTGCTGTAGGCCAACAGGACGTTGACTCCCACATGTTTTAATACTTTTAAAAATGTAAATGCATTCTTCTCTATGAATACGAACTTGGTTATATTATTTATTTATTAATTATACTTGCCTTAAATTGGGCTTTAACGTAATATAAAATACAAAATAGCATAGCTATCTATCTACATAAAAATAAAATGAAATAATATCAACAATTTAAACACAATAAGTTGATGCGTAAGAAAATAAATAAGTTAGTAATAAGTAGAAAGTAGTAAGATGTAAAATAATATACAATAAATAAGATGTAGGTACGTAAGAAAATTAAAGACTATCAACGACATAAATCTCAGCATTTTTTCATATGCCGAAGGACTTTTACAGTCGTAACACTTTCCACCCAGGAAACCTTCAGTAGAGCCTCTTTCTATATCTCTTTCTCTCAAAGACCGCGATTGCTCGGATCAACTCTTGGCTAAGCTTCCTTTTATTCATAAAAGAAAACAAATTATTCTTAAATACAAAAATCATAAAAAAATAAAGTCATCAATCGATGGGCACCCCGTAGCGAAACATCATTTTTTGATCTTTTCACGAATAGAATCTGGTGTATAAAGATGAACCGAAGCCTGGAAATATATTTCCGGGGACATCAATCAAAGTATCAAGTACATGAGATGTCTGCTTTTAAATTCTCATTATTAACGTTCGCCGCACACCCTCCGACAGCGCACCCCTCCCGCTCAGCCCCCATAGCACGGTAGCAGCAACCTTATTGTGTGTTTACTTGTATGGAGGGCTTGTGGGACGAGTGAATGTTATATACACACATCATGTAGCCTTGTATATTTCGTTTTCAAACAAAACATTTTAGGTTTATTTGTTCACTAGCTGTTACGCGTCAAAAATGAAGGTGCATTTACATGTCGGTTCCAAAAGAATAAGCATTTATTTGTTTATAAAAAAATAATAATAATAAAGAAAAAAAATAATAAGAAGAAAAAAAACAATTTATTTGTATGCTATAAATAAGTTACGGACATAACACGAAGTTACGACGGACAGACAGACAACTAAATTATTATAAATGGGATTTTGTCATTTTAATTATCATTTTATATGTCCTAAAAGTGAAGTACTCTTATATCTTGTTCAATACCATTTACTTAACTGTCACTGTTTATATAGGAAACTTTTTTCTCGAATCTTTTCTTGTATTCTACCGACTATTCAAGACTATTCTAAAATATCCAGACTATTCGGAAATCTGCGATTTTAAAATCTCGTGACTAAGTAACACGTGCCTACAGAAAATCCATTTAAGATAAGGAATGAAGATGTTAGGAAACAATATAAAGCTGATCTAAGTTTCATAAGTTGATAGAGTGAAAAAAGAGTCGCTCATGTGGTTTGGGCATGTTGAGCGAAAAATGAGAAAAGTTAACGGCACCAGAAAAAGAGGACGACTGCGTAAGACGTGGCATGACCATTACATCGTTTCCCCACAGTGGTAGGCAGAGAGGTTAGATTGCCACACACTTCTGCCCTGACGCATTCTCGCCTCATCCACATTTATACATCTTTACTTACAAGCTCGACGATTGTTGAGGCTTCTTATATGATCATCTTACAGTATCTTCCAGGACCATCTTCCTAAATCAGATCATGCCAAGTCTTCCGCAGTCACCTTAGCTTTCTGGCGTAGTTAACACTTGTAACAAATATCTTTCTTACAATTCTTTTTCCATGCTTTCGCACAGCATGCCCAGACCACCTGAGCAAACATTTGAAAAAATTCTATTCACTACTAGCGGCCCATATCCAGCACTGTTCGGGTAACAGATTTAGTTTTAAAGAAGTTTGTGGAGGAAAGATGCCATTGATTTGCAAAACCTCTGAATGATATGTAGGTATGAAGATTCCATTTAATCCAAGCCGGAGCTGGATGTCCATGAAAGTGGTGGGAAATTACTACGTATTTTATATAAAATGAATAAATGAAGGTACAGATGATAAGTTCTGCATTATTTTTTTCTGATATGTACATTATTTATACTATC
Source organism: Agrypnia vestita (assembly GCA_016648135.1). Taxonomy (NCBI): domain Eukaryota; kingdom Metazoa; phylum Arthropoda; class Insecta; order Trichoptera; family Phryganeidae; genus Agrypnia; species Agrypnia vestita. The sequence continues at coordinate 22,985 of JADDOH010011288.1, read as the reverse complement.
ATAAATGTATTTGCCGCATATACGTCTAAGTCATCTCACTCCCTCTGCTTTCAGTTCAATTTCATTCGCTTTTTGTCAGCCTCAGGCTTCACTTCTATAAATCAGTGTCGGTACCAGAATTTCTTAGTGCACGCTAGTTTTGCTTCGGTTAACATATTTCACTTAGAAATCCATGCATTCAATGCACCTTATTTCCTGCGTTCATCCTAATTGCAATGTTTTTCTCAGCATTCCCTCTTCCGTTAAGCAAACTTCCCAAATATAAAACTTGAAATTGCATTATTTAACTAAAAGGTCTAATAAATAATATTGAATTATTTAATAGATGGAAAAATATTTTTTAATTGCATTTTCTAATAAAAAGAGCTGAAAATTTAAAAATAGCTTATAAATAGCTTAAAAATAGCTTAAGAATAGTCTTAAAACTATGTTTACTTTCTACGTACGTCTCAGTACATCCTTTGGCGAGAAGGCACTCTCCTGAAATCGGTGTGACATAATTCCAGAAAAACTTAAAAAATCGAATCTCTACATATTCATATGTTTTATTTTTCAATTCATAATTCTGTCGAAAGATCGTAATATGAATCTTCAATCTTTAGTGTTTACTTTCATTACATAATTAGTCAATTATTTTTTTTATATTACTAATAAAATAAATTTATGCAAATAAGCTTTGTTCACACTTATGTAATTTACATGGTTTTATATTTGTGACCCAACCCGAAACATGGACAGTTAATTAAATTTATTTTCAAATTTTTCTGTGAGGGAAACTTAATTGCTTGACATTTTTATAGCGGTCGTCAATTTTTCACATAAATTTGAATGTCTCGGGTTGTTAGATGAGATGTAAACTTTATATAACTTAAGAGGTCTCTCATAAGATAACTTAAGAAGCCGAAAAATCTAAATGTTAAACTTTTACGAAGTTTTTCGATTAAAGTTCTTCGTCACTTTTAAGTTTTTGCATTACGTTTGGCTCATAACTCGGATTTATCCCCTTCCAATTTAATATTCGGGTTTAAATATTAAAGCATAATGAACAGTGCGACCACTTTGGCATACTCGTATCAGGAGCTCTGTTGAATTTTCATACACCTGAAAGGCAAAATTACCTCGCAAAATTGGGGATGAAGTCGACATCATCCCCAATAATATTAGATTCGAATGTCCATCCGTAACCGTAAGCAGAATGTATCTGAACTCATACTGTTTCATTATTTAATAAAATTAAAACATTATTCCGTTTTCAAAATTAGTATGATTTCAAATAGTTCACATAAATGTTAATATTTTAGATTATTTTTTTCCCTTAAAAAAAAAATTTACATGCGAACACGAAAAACGTGTCACATTAATATTCTTAGTTTTCTCAAACCAAGCCAAAAGCCTGTGCTATGAAAACAGGATTTGAAGAAAATAACTTGCTGGTGTCTTAGAATGGGGCTCGAACCACCAACCACCAACCACCAGATCACTGGGCGAATGTGATGACCACTTCAACAACAAGCTACTCTTTTTTTGTTTTGACTAATTAATATATAACCAATTAAAGGAATTACGTAATGTAAAGTTGAAATTCAAAAATTAAAAGACAAATATTGTTGACGGGTTATATAGCTAGTATTCTTATAATTTCTGAGAATTTTAAAATAATTTTGTGTTAAATATTTTATGTATAATTCTTAAAAAATTGTTTATCAAATTCAAGAGCAAAAAGCTAGAATTTTTACAAAACATCATTCCAGTGAAAGCTCTAGTAGGATATCTCTCACTAAATATCTTAAGAACTCAATACGCACTATGAATTTAAATAAAATCAAATATTTTTTTTTTCCAAACAAGCAAATGAAGATGTGTAGGAGAAGTTCATGCATATGTTTGAAATTTTATCTTTTTTTATGTTTTATTATTTTATCGCAGAATGCGTCAGTCACTGGTAATTAACCTCTGAGTGAAAATTAATTGTAATTTCGTAAATTTTTGTGAAATAATGAGAATACATACTTCATTAAATTTTGGTAAAAACTTGACGATAATCAAGTGAAAACTCTTTGCAGAAGCTGACACGCCTTCGGGGACGATGCTATAAGAGTCTCATGGATAAAAAAGGGCTACAACTGCTTCAAAGATGACATCAGTGGAAAGTGATCTGCTTTGCAATAGACTATCATACATAGATAGAGATAGCCGAAACAATAATGTGATTGACCCATGATTATGCAGAATTATGAAACCACAGCCCGAGAACTTGCGAATAAAGTGAGGATAAGTGTAACATATGTTGAAAGATACCCTGATCACGTAGGGATTAGTGAGGTTGTGTATTGGTAAATTGTACTGAGTATGGAGATTTGTGATGCTGAAGGTGCGTGTTATGTAATACGAGATGATGTTTATCTGTAAGATACATGAATATCAATCGACATATGTGGCACTGAAAGAATACTATGTGATTTGTTTGAATGCGTTCGAGCTTACTGTGTAGATGTATGTGACAAGCTAAGGCAGTACAGGATGGCCAGAGAAATACCCACAATCTATATTGTCGATTTTATTGATGAACAAGTTGTATAATAATGAAGGACGGAATATAATGGGCACGTGGCATAGACTACGGCGGTCGGCGAAAGAGTGGTCGTGGCGACCGGTATCTCATCGGTCATATCGGGCTTCTGATTGGTTGATTGACGTGACCTGCATCGACCTCCTGATTGGTCGTTCTGGTCGATGCCGGCGGCTTGAAAGCGGGCCTCGATTTACCATATAAGAATGCATCGATACATTCAATTTCGACCAAGAATTTAAGATTGGACAGATTTTCAAATGACAAAGGGGGCAGCGACAAGTTGTCAGCTCCATCATTTTAATGCACTCGCCCATTCTTTACGTCTGACGCAGGCTTTCTTGACCAAAAACAGCATTCACTTGATTTGTCGGACTCTCTACTCTCTCGACATGGCTTCGTGTAATATTTGTCTTGACGCTTGGCTGAAAACCATTGTAATTTTGAGTATTTCATTACAAGAGATGTAATTCTGAACTATCTCGAATAATGGCGGGACCGCTAGCAGATGTATGCATTACTAAGGAGATTACATTGAAGATGTAGAGTTTATGAATATATTTTTTTAAATTTATAATAATGTGGCGGATTCCACCACACGGGCGAGATCTGGCGTTCAGGGGGACCAACGGACCTACAAGCGGCGGGCGGCAATACCGCCACTCCTGTTCCGCCTGCTCGACCGCCAACATCGTAGACCCGTGTAACGCGTCGCGACTTCTCGGATTGTTACACGATCGACGTTTAGACTCGCGCGTACAGATATATACTAACCTCAATCGAGTCCGCGTTTACAGCAAACTCTTTAACTAACCCTACATTAGCATCATCCAACTTACCTTTGTAACTATCTTGAATAAACTCTAATCTTGAATAAAGTTAGCTACCTCGCGACGGCCCTACAGCCAGAGGAGCTGCCAAAAGTAAGTACGAATCCGATATATACCCTAGACGCACTGTTTGCAGCCTCAGAGTGCGAACGATATGGGGATCTTATAGGCCTTCCCCATAATAACAACATTTTCATTTACATAGATGCATGTAAGTATTAACATTTATACAAAAAATATTTTTAAAATGGATAAGAGAAAATAGATAAGAGTTATTTGTTATTATGTCTCTACACGTATTAGTATAAATATTTCTCATATATTATTTAAAACTATGAAAATTTGCCTTATATTTTGTTTTTTGTATTTTTCTTCTACAGACAGTGGTTTATACAGCGTTTTATGTTTCATTATTATTTTATTATGTATATTTGTAAATCTGTAACAACTTATATACTTATATGGCGGACCAGGTGTTGCACACCTAACTTGGTCACAATGGAATAAATGCTATTTATTTATTATTATTTATTTTGTGGTACCTAAATCAATATGTTGCAGATATAACGATTTTTTTTTTGTTTTAGCATGATTGATGTGCTAGTTTTGTGATGTTCTAGTATAATGGTAATACACGAGTTTCATGAGTTTTTTTGTAATTTTATATCCCAGTCAATCATTTCGCCATTCGCTAGTTTTTATGCCTTAGAGTTTCTGATGTTACAGTTTATTTTAATGTAATTCTCAGTTTTACTCCTGTTAATCGGTTTACGTTTATTTTCTTAAGTATATTTTATTTTTTCCGTTGGTAAGTATATTGATGTTGTTTGTCGGGAATAAAACATATTTTTGAATATATTTATTTTCTATACAAATTGATTTTCTCTTTTGTATGTTCAAATTACAATACATTTACATTATATGCAAACGAATTAAAAAATATTTCAACTGCGTCGTAATATTGGTTAACTGTCGTGAATTCGTTTCTAGATAAGTTTAGCTTAGGTAGGTTAGAGTATTTAAAAGGATCATTAAACAAAATATTTGAAACTCGACAACTTTTAAATTCAGTTTTAATGATTGTTTGAAACAAAAATGATTTCACCAGTGTATGTTCATTAAATCCGAGGACTCAGGCTGCCGATATGAGTTTTGTAAAGGGGGTAGCTGGAGTCATACTGGTGGACAGAGTGAGAAGTACCGATATAAGGCACATACTTGCACGGAGCCCCCACTCCTACAGTGGAAGTCAGTAATGAAGTAGTATTGTCTCTTTATGTGTAAAATTTATTTTCCCTAGATTGTTATTGAAAATGTCAAGCATATAACCATATTCATTATCAGTCTTTAATATTCTGATATGTATATGCATTTTATCGCAAAGATAGTATATATATATGTAGGTACATGCGATAAAACAATAATATATTATACATATCTACTTTTAACATGTTAAGATATATTATTAATATTATCATTGATTTATATTTTCATGTTTGATGTTGTATTACAATTACATTAAAGCATTCGTAATAGGAATTTTTGCCTTTCTTTTTGTCTAGAGGGCGCGCAGTCAAAAATTGAACTTGCGAATTATCAGAAACACATCAAAAAATAAAATCGATTTTTTAATGAATATGTGATGTGCTGAAATCAAAATGCATTACATATTTTTAAAAAGATTTTACACGATTATCTCGCTCATTAAAAGGAGTTTAATGAATTTCTTTTTCTTTTCATTCTTCAAAATTATTCAAGCACACATCTTTCTTATACAATATAAATATTTTTTTATAAAAACTTATTCATGTTTCTACATATAGAAAAATCACAAATAGACATGTGCTAAGAATGCCAAAGGAACGAGTACCGAAAAGTACCATCTTGGCAACTCCGAAAGGAAGGCAACCGGTTGGTCGCCCCAGATTAAGCTAAGAGAAACAACAAAAAAGTGTCTGAAAATTGAATCGGTCTGGACTGGTTAATTCATACGAAAGCAGTACAAGACAAGGGAATATAGAAGCACCTTATCGAGTCTTTGAGCCGCTGCCCCTACAAGGATAAAGATGATGATGATAGTGTCTGTGAAAATATATTTTGAAAAATTTATGGGTTATGAATTCACCGAAACATAAAAGTAAATATATTTATACCAGAAATATGCTATCGCTGTAACATACACCTTTTTAAAACGCAGTAATATTTGACTGAAAAAATATATAAAAATTTCTGGTTTCTATGGTTTATTTTATCTACAAATAAATTTGTCCCTTGGCATTAAAGAAACGATATTTTGATAATGAATTACACAGAAATCGCTAATAAAACATGAATTTGTGGTGTAATTGTTTTATATGTTCATTACGTCATTCCAAACAACTATATACATTTTTTTTAGAAACTCGTTATTTTCAATCCCTGAAACATGTTCAAACTAGAACAAAACTAACAAAAAAATAACAACATCCCTGTGTATCCAGGCATAAAAACATTCTCCAATTTTAGGGTAAAATTGTTTTTGTGTTTGCTCTCCGTAGAGTAGTAATAAGGTATTCAATTGTTTTAATACCTACTAAAGCTGGAGTTTAAGGAGTTACACCATTCCGAAATACTCAAAAAATATATTTTTTTGCATTATATAATAGCATTAAGTTTTAAAAAAAAACATAAATCATAATGATTTTAAAAATTAATAAATCGACCCAAATATAGCATTTTGAAGCGTGCCAGGTAAATTTTTAAACGAATCTCATAATTCTTTTGCGTTTTTCTAGAAATTCCTTTATTTAGAATGGTGAAGAAAATATCTCAAAAAATATCAAGTAAATTTCTTTCAAATTTTATACACAAATGCTTTTTATAATATTATCTACGACGTAGCAAAAGATTTTTTTAATGACATTTTCTAAAAAATAAAAATAATTTTGAAATACAATTTTTTTTATTATTTTTAATACATTGCAAACATCATAGATATTACATAATTTAACAAAAAAATAATAAACTTTTTTCTTTCACTCAAACCCTGGCGATATTATTTTTTCCACCAACTGCGCGTATCATGGAGACAGTATATAAGCCTTCCATATTTAAATGTTGTAAATAAACTATTAATTAAAAATATTAACCAATGTATGCCGTAAAAAAGTAACCCATAAAAACCAAGTTTTTATTATACTCCCTTTCTTTGTAAAATATAACAACAATTAAAGACGAATTAAAACGTATTACATAACACTAAATTTACAGAAATTTAATATATTTCTAAAATGTCAGATGTTTTAAGCTTTGATAAGACATTTCATGCTTTGAAGATTAAATTCTAAAAACATTTGTCAGTCAATTCAGATTTTCGAAATTCATAGTGAAGTACCTATTATGTATACTGACGGAGTAATTCAAATTTAGAAAATATTCCGCGACGTTATCGGGCCGCTGTGCTAGTAATCAAACTTTTCTAATGATTCCAATTTGAAAAAACCAATAAAATTTCTAAAAATTCGAAATTATACTATAATTATTATTATTTTTAACGAAAATTTGATAGAACTTCTTGATCGTCGCCACGAGTCTACTTGCCAAGTTTCAACTCGATTGGATCACGGGAAAAGGGTTAAAAAATGATTCAAAATTTTTTCGCCCGGCAAGCCGGCAAGCAAGAGACGCCACGAGTTAAAAGAAAGGAAGTAAAAATATATCATTGTGTCTTCGATGCCTCAATGTGATGTAACCCAAATTCAAAAATATAAGTTGTTCAAATTTAGAACTTTTCATTATGCGATTATTACAGAACACTTTTGATCGATTTTGTTAACTGAGTTGGCTAACAACCAGTCACATTGCCGTTTGTTCAACTTTTCTCATTTATTTGTTCATTTTAATCAATTTAATTTTAAACGAACTTTAAGCATTGGAGGCTTCAAGAAGGTCGTCAATTACAACTTTTGATTGAATAATAATTGAAAGCTGAGGAATGAATTTAAGGTTATGACGGTATTAGAATAATGATCAAAAAATAGCAAATTGAAGCGTTTTCGGGCCATCGCCGGCTGGGTGAATATCCGTTTTGGTCCAATTAGCATATTCATATAAAATTATGTAGACAATTAAATCGTCACGGAAGGGTAAATATATGTCTTTTATTCCAGAGACAAATAGGTTCCTATCCTGTAAATTTTTTACTTAAATGTTAGTGGCATAACTAAATTTTTATAATTTTGCATGACTTGAAGAAATCAGGGTTTATTCATTAACTTTACACGACAATGCGATGATTAATGTTTAACTTTAAAATGTGAAGCTAGAGTCAAAAAAATTATGAATGTTAAATTTGGAATTCTTTCTTACCCAGGAATGGAAGCGAATTGAATTCTTATGGAAGCGGGCATTAGATCCTGACGTACAACATGATCCACATCAAACATATTGTGTACTGAACAAGACACAACATAATCTCGTATCAGGTTATTTGTATTCCTTTACATAAAAATGAATCCTGTAAAGTATGTGTGTGATTGTGAATATTGAAGCCAAGTATTTTCCATTTCTATGACAAAGTTTAGAGTGCTTCAAAAACGTACGAATTTTTTTTCTTTGAGGCAAACTTTCATATGTCTAAAAAATAACACGCTTTTTTTTCAAATTTAATAAATTTTAATAAAATTTAATAAAAAATCAAAAAAAAAAACTTTTAGGGGTCATTACTAGATGTGAAAGTGTAGGGCTTAACTAAAAATGCGTGTTGGTATTTAAACTGTAAAAAAATATTTTCTGAATTAAATTTTTTTTTTTAATTTTATTTATTTATTAGGTCCTTACATATGAAATTCACGTTTAGTTTGGGAGGAACATAAAGTCGATTTTTTTTTATTATAATATATTTATTTAATCAAAGTATGTACCATTGCTATCTATGCACTTTTGCCATCCCATAGGTAGTTCATCGATCCCTTTACTAAAAAAACCATTCGGAAGGGAATCAATAAAATCTTTGAAGGCGGTTTGGACTGCCCCATCGGAGTTGAATTTTTTCCTTTGCAAGAAGTTATCCAAATTTCGAAAAAAATGGTAATCTGTTGGGGCAAGGTCCGGAGAGTACGGTGGATGTCTTAGACATTCCAATTGAAGCTCCTCTAATTTGGTAGCCGACTGTTGTGCAGTGTATGGTCTAGCGTTATTATGAAGCAGCAGTGGCCTAGAGCGATTAACCAGCCTCGGTTGTTTAGCAGCTAGCTTTTCCATCATAGTTTGCAGTTGCTGACAATAGACATCTGCCGTAATCGTCTGGCCAGATTTAAGAAAGCTGTAGTGAACAACACCAGCACTAGTACACCAAACGCTCACAAGTAACTGTTTTGGAGTCAATTTTCGCTTGGGGCATGGTTTGGCTGGTTCGGCAGGGTTCAGCCATTGCGATGAGCGCTTCCGATTATCGTACAGGATCCACTTTTCATCACAGGTAATGATTCGATTTAAAATCCCTTCATTATTGTGCCGGTTGAGTAATGCAACGCAGCAGTCAACGCGCGTTTGTTGATTTGCGTCACTCAATTCGTGAGGTACCCACCTTTCAAGCTTGTTCACCTTACCAATTTGCTTCAAGTGGATTAAAACAGTTTTATCACTAACACCGCAGCCTGTAGCTAACTCGGATGTGGTTTGCGATGGATTCCGCTTCCACAATAGCCTTCAATTCTTCATTATCAACTTTGGTCTCCGGCCGTCCACGGGGCTTGTTCTGCAGGTCGAAATTTCCAGAACGAAAACGTTGGAACCAAAAACGCACTGTGTTTTCTTTTGCGGCACCGTCGCCATACACATCATTAATCCTTCGAGCCGTTTCTGCAGCACTGGTGCCACGGTGGAACTCGTACTCGTAAATAACGCGATATTTCAAGTTTTTCATTTTGTAAACTGAGTCTCGCAAAGAAAAAAACAATTGAGGAAAAAACAAATGAATTATAATTTTCAAAACACAAATACATGAGTAAATAGCTGTAAAAATTTGGATTTGGAATTCCTAACCAAAGAGAAGATATTTGAGATCAAATTTGCCAGTACGGTAAAACGTCAATTTCATATGTAAGGACCTAATATTAATAAACACCCTAGTGGGCTTTTACAGTACAAGAAAGTTACAAAGATTTTTATATACCTAACATAAAACACGCTTTAAAATAAATAGTTAAAAAATAAAAATTTAAATAAAACTTTAATTTTTTTTACGAAAAATGTACAATATATATAAACAATAATTAGTACACAAGCAAACAGTAATAACTAAAAAACCTGTAACAAATTAATAATTATGTATAACAAAGATAATTGAACCAATATCCCAGGTAAATAAGATAAGAAGATAAAATAAACCAAAAAAATAAATATAAAAATAAAAATAAAAATAGAAAAATAAAGTAGGTTAAATTAAGATTAAAATAAATGAAATAATTGCATGGAACATTTCAAAAATAAATATAATTCAAAGGAATAATAATTATTCAAGATTACGTCAACGTAAACTTTTTCGAGTTAATAATCTTTATCTCACATTAGTAAATATTGCTTCTACTCTTCATCGTCGGGATGAAGACGATTACCTTCACACCACCGCTGACTTTTCCATGAGTATTTCTCTTCTCTCTACATATCATTAAGAACTTGGAATGTACAAAAGTCTATGCTTTACTGTTGTCTTTATCATCCGTCCATGACCTAAATTCTTTCGTCAAAAAATCACACGAAACGGCGATTGTATTTAAAAAATTCATTTTATTGTTTGTAATAAAATCTACCTATTTAAGTTTTCAACCACAATGAGAGTTTTTTTGAGGGTTACTCACTTTGGAGAACCTTACAAAACTTGATTTTTCAAAACTTCGTCATCGAAGTGTGAAAAAGCAACAAGCTCTTCAGACAGATACCACAAATGTCATTTTCCGAGTTTTTTAAATCTCACTTCTCTTGTAAACACCAATACATGGCAAGATCGTAAATTCAGTCTAAGAACAAAAGGTACGTTGTGACTCAAAAACTCTGCGATACCAACACGTTTAATCAGGATTCCTATTGTTTAAAATACTACGGTAGTTGGAACTGGAATGTTTCCAACCTATCCACAGCTAACTGATGCTGCATGCAGTGACGTGTTTGGTCTGAAGTGATGAAAATTAGCGGTGCGTATTTTTGAAAATTTCATCAATGATAGTGATGCCATAAATTAATTTATATGTAAAATAAAAAATACGTGTATAATTATGCAAACAAAAAAGTTATCGAATGTATTAATCTGTACATGTAATTTTCAGGCGAGTTTGAGATTTTGCAGTAATAAAGCGGCAGCATAGCGGAATTGAAGATTTGGTAAGTGCTAACTTATCAAATTGTCACGTGGTCAGGCTGCGATGTGGAGGATAAATGAAAATAATGGAAATTAATTAGCGATTTAATAATTTATGATTTTTAATTATTCAATGAACAAAGTCACTATACATGAATTAAATTGAATGCTATTCTTCAATCTACACTCTTTCTTAATATATCATCCATATATGAACTCGTTATTATCGATGGAACTCTTTATTTATCATTCACTAGAACATTCTATCCAATAAGTAAATAAATAAATAAATTAAGGAAAATAAAAAATAATCTTAAACAAAACTTTAACCCTTTTTACATTAAACAATTTTCTACACATATTTACACTTGGACTTATGACTCACTCAACCTATCACTAACATTGCACTTGATGCATTGTAGGTACATAATTATTACCAAATATTATTCAGTCTGGGACAGGCGTAGCCTAGTAGAGTGGCATAATCCACAAATCTAACAAAAAAAAAATTGTGTAATCTTATCTTATATTTTTATTGTTAAATTATTGTTAAAATATTAAGTACCTATATATTGTAAACAAGGATTTTTTTTTTAATAAAAAAAAAAATTCTCGCACGTATTATTCGCTCTGGTTTATTTAGCTACTAAGGTACTCCGCTCGCGGCCGCCTTCGCACTGAGTAACTGTCAAACACGACAACTCTACTCGCGCCGTAACTTAGTTCCGTATTTATACCCAAATACTGATATTTTCGAATTTTTTTATTATTCTTGTGTTTAGAGGAGAAGGTCCACGTCGCTTCTTGGTTGTTCCAAGGGAATGTTCTAGATTACCCTAGATTATTATAGACCGTTCCATATAGTTCGATAGTGTTGTAACATATTACAAGGAATTCATATGATGCAAAATTCCTCTTGCTTGCCGTTCCGTGAGAATATAATGTAGAATATTTTTGATTTGAAATTTCTCTGTAGAGAGCCGAGAATCGAGAGAATTGTAGCACCTAATAGATTTATATTAAATCCGGTTACACAATACAACTCTCTTCATGGTACAATACAACGACAATAATACGTGCACAGGTACGTCTTTCTGCTGCACTGATATCTTTGATGGTAATATAGTGCTTGTCATTTGTTTTTAGAAGTGGGAGACGTGCTTCCCATCGGCCGCACTGCTTCAGCAAATACGCGAATTATATCACTTATTTATAGAAAGTCTCGAATTTTTATACAAAGTATGATATTTATGTGTAGTAAAAATATTTTTTATTGTTAAGTTCCGAGAACACAGATAATGGATTTTTTCCCGAGAGAAATGATTAATTAATTAAGATAAACTGAAGAAGTATTTTATAAATAGATTCGTCTCGAGCATATAAATATCATTAGTTATGTTTCAGGCATATTCTAGTATAGATGTTAAAAATTCAGAAGAATATCATATGTACACACATATGTAGGTGCATACACGATGTTGACCTTGGAACCCGTGCACTCGCTGTAAACCTGTTAATCTAAAAATCATTCCTTAAATTTATTCGATTTGAGATACCTAGTCTTAATATTATTTCGATGAGAAGACACTTTTTATTATTAATTTAATTATTTTTATCATCAATTCTGTATTATGCGATACATATTTATGAAAAATTATTGTACGTAAAAAAAATTATTGAACTTTTTATTGATTTGCGTTATATTTTTTTCTGAATATTCTTTCATTAAAATTCATTCTATCATTAAAACATTATTTATTTTTATTTATCATAAAAATTATATTATTTAAAAACTTATTAATCTGGAACTTATTCCTAAAATTGTATTTAGTGATTTGCGTTAATCTGAATATTATTCTCAATTTGTTTTATCATTTATTATTTTTCATTATTAATTATTAATTTACCATAAAAAAGGTTAGTGTAACTTAACCATATTCAATTCATTATTAATTATTAATCAATCATTAAAAAAGTATTGTGTAACTATATCATATTCAAATACTCATAAAATATTCATACTTTGTACATTAATGTCACTCTAGGACCATATATCAGACCATTAATGACCTGTTGATGGTCTGTTTGTTAAAAATTAAATTTAAAAAAATACTCCACATTAAAATAAATAGGTATCATCACTAGCTGTGAAATCTATCTAGCACAAATGTGAATAATGGAATAGCGATCCATTTAAATTTATGTACAGTGACTATGATTTAAAAAAAAGTAAATTTATTAATTTGAAAAGAAGAACTAAATTTGTATAAACCACACAGATTGTTTATAAATGTCTACCAGTTTCAATACGATACTGAAGTGTATATTCGTCAGAATGGACGCACAATATCTTCGATAAATTTAATTTGTAAACACAATATATATTTAATTTATGGATGATATTGTCCATACAGAAGTTACAGTTCAGTATCGAAATCGGTAGACGTTTGAAATCAATCAGTGTGTAATACAAAGTTTGTTAGTTTTATCAAATTAGTAATTATGTCCAACCACAAAGCTAACGCTATAAACATAAAAAAAGTTATATTGATTTACAATATTTCATATCACATATCACCGTCGTAAATCCCTGACGATATTTTACCAATTATTTCAGATAATAAAAATATTTGGATAATTTATATTGCGCCGTTTTCGCGAATACTCACCTGTCATTAATATCAAAATCTAATATTAAAACATTGCTGTAGAAAGGTTAACTTATTGCTGAAGGGATGTTATTTTGAAAACGAAAAGTTTGTTTTGAAACAAAAGTAGGATGCTAAAACAATATTCGGGCAGACGTGATCCACGGCGCGCCCTAATTCACCTCTGGCCGGAAATGCCCGCGGGAATAAGATGGTTCTCCTTGTGAAACTATAAAATATTCATCCAGAGCTGTCGCCTTATCAAACTTAACAAAATAAATCTTGCCCCAAACAGCCTTCCCAGCTCCCCGATCTGCAATTCTGGACCCTCGTTTTATTTTCTCCGTTCGTTTGTTCATCTCATTTATACAATTTTATTGCCGGCAATAAAGAACGAATTAATTTTAATTCGCATGTAAATTTATAGGATCCCCACACCGGTCACGTGATCTCGAGGAGGAAAATGGCTGGGGAATTAAACAAATTGGCTTAGATGCTCATTTGATTTGTGTTTTACCTAATAAATTTATCAGCGTAAATGACTATGTTTAAATTGAAAAAGATATATAAATTAACTCATTTATTTATTAAAGCTCTAATGGGCTTTTATATTGTAATATAAAGTGCAAGAATTCATACATCCTTACATAAAACAAGTTTTATAATTATTATAAACCAAAAAAATAATAAAAAGAAAACACATTTAAAAAAGACATAAACAATCATGAAAACACTTTAAAATATATAAATATATATAAAAACAATGATTAGTGTAAAAGTAAACAGTAATAATTAATACCTTCAATAAAATAATAATAAAAGTAATAAGTAAAGAGCTAATTTAGAACGATAATAATACAAGGAGAACAAAAATGAATAAAAATTTAGTTTATTATACTGTATTCTTTGTAAACAAATATACATCAGTTATATACGAGAAGGGTCTTGTATCTAGTCGAAAAAATTTAGGGAAGTCTTCTTAATTCAATTTTGAATAGAAAAAACTAATTAATTACACTTTTAGATGAAATATTTACAGTTACGGAGATAAGATAAATCAAAGTTTTAATTTTTTAATATTACTGACTTATCTTTTGTATAGCGTTAGATTATCATAATTTATATCGACTATTATTAATTCGTTTGCTTTGGTATAAGTGAAAACATATTAAAATCTTAAAACTAATCTGGTTTTAATTTTTGCAAAGTTGCAATAATTTAATTTGACTTGTTTCAAAGCGAACGAATTTTTAACATTTGATATATGCTACTCTTATGATATTCGAAGGTTTTTAAGAAGATGGTTGAGAAATATTTAAAAAATGCAAACTTCGATCTTTTGTCTACATCAGGGATGTTGTGTTGATAATGGACCCTGCAATGTTATCCAAAACGTCGGCCAGAAAGGTCGTCAAAACACGGCATTTTACCCCAGAAAACACAAACCAGAAGATTCTGAACGACCGTAAGAAACTAAGAACATTTTTTTTTGTTTTTTTCCACCTAATACTAAAAAAACATCTGTATTTGAATGTAGTAGTCAGTTATTTGACTTATCCATGAGAGATTCTGAGACTTTCGAAACTCGAGTGGTAAAATTTTAAATTATAATCGAGTTAAGATAACGTAGACAGTTTTTGTTCCCGTCTAAGTTGATGATCATTATTAATTAATACAGTAATTATATTTTGTCGTATTGATATGCATAAGCATCACTTTAAGTGCATATAATATTATTTGAAATACGAGAACAAAAACCTTAAAGCCCTTTATTATTATCTCAGATTGCAGATTTTGGAAATAAAGTCCTGCAGTCGGGATGCGATACGATACTAATTATTATTTGGATAATTATAAAATAAAACTACTATTCATACAGAAATGGTAATGAACAAAAAATTAAATCAACTAAATATAGATATATTGTGAAACATTTATTATTGTGATGCATTTTAAGAAATACCACTAAAAATTAATTTCTAGAAAAGAAAATGGCATTGAAATTTTCCATTTAAATAATAAAGGCCTTAGGATAGATAATTAAGAAATGTTAGAAAAAAGTCCTTTAACACCGAATCTTATTTACAGAATTTACGTAACCAATAGAATTTCACAAATAATACATTAATTAAGGATAAATTGTAGAAGTCTAACAGAAAATAAGGTAATTTATATATGAGAAAAGTGGATGGCAGTCTTTAATATGATGCTCAGGGCTTACAACCTGTATGAGCTGGCTTAAACAATCACTCCACACAAAGCAACCTTCACCAATTCCATCATTAGAAAATAACATATTTCATGTATTAATTACTACGGTCTCTGCTGGAGATATCTGTTCATTTTTTCCTAAGTATACACAGCTTTCGTAACTATTACTGATACCTCTATATTTTATTTTTTAATGTGGAGTTTTTTAGCAATATTTCTTTTAACGTACATATATAAGAAATTCTTTCGAATCATTTAACATATCCACTAGAATACGCCTGAAAATCGAATTTTTCAATTTTTTATATGTACCAGCATATATTTATAACAATATTTTTATATAAAAGATGGATGATTAATTAAGTATTAATCGTCCTTCTGGGGACAAAACCCATTAACTGTTTTCTTACAATATAATTTCATGTAAAAATATTGTTTAAAAATAATACATACATTATTTAATATATTCCCCATTTCAAAGTCTCACTGTCAAACTGCACCCCTCTCCCCACCACAAATGAAGCTACACCCTCACTTAACATTTGACTCCTTTAAAAAAATATTTTATTAAAAGTTAATGCGCGTCTGTCCGTTTGCGACAGACACAGTTCGGTATCGAAACTAGGAGACGTTTAAAACATCATTTTGGTTTACGCAAACATATTTAGTATTCTCAAATTATAATATACGTTAATCACGGCAATGCATGAAAATATAGCTATTTTTATTATTTTTACCTTCAGCCTACACAGAATATATAACAAAATATAATTTTTTTCGTGGGATTATTCTCAGCGGTAGCAAAGGGTTACTGGTTGACCCTAGCCCTTAAATTAACACCTGAATCATCCATGACTGAGAACGGAAGGCTGGTAATTAGGTTTGTCTTGTAAATTACCCTTTATGTGCTGGGAGGGGCTGGAACATCTTCGTTAGGCAGATCGTCTGGAGACCAAACCTTTAAGATAGATTACAGACCCCGACGATAATTGAACTGTGCACCCGAAAAAACACCCCATTACTTTTAGAGAAGGGCTCCAAAAAGGTGCCATTACCGCCTAACAGGTGTCGAATGGCACCTTGCAAGGCCATATATTTTACAGTGCTAAAGAAATACATTAAATGAGTGTGTAAACAAATCGTTTGAGAAAAATAATATTTTTTTTTTAATAAATCAAAAACTCCGCAGGTCGCTTTGTAAAGCTTGCGAATAACGATGAGAGTAGAAAAATTCTACAATTTTCTATTTTTGAACATAAAGATAGAGGTGTCATTGCCTTCGGGATTTTTTTTTTGTAACTGAGAACCATTGAAAATATAAAAAAAACATCGAGCGAAGCATGCTTAAAATGCTGCTATTAAGTGCATCGATATGATTGCTCAAAGCATTGCCAGCTTAAGTTTACGTTAAGTGATTTGTCTTTAATAAATGTTCGGTATTACTTTAGGCGATCGTCTAGCAGAATGAGCAAATTTCATCATTTTTTCTCATATCGTCTCTTGCGTTTTTTATCACATTTTTGTATGGAAATATCTCATTTTAAAATTTATTAATATTTTTTATTAATTAATTGTTTACTTTGTAATATTATTGAATAAAAAAGACTTATTAACAGGCCGTTCAGTCATAAAAGGCTCACAAAGTGGAGCAATTTTCTTCATTTTTAAAATATCGAAGGTTTTGTAATTTATTAATCAATTATATATTAGGTCCTTACATATGAAATTGGCATTTTGCCGTACTGGCAAATTTGATCTCAAATATCTTCTCTTCGGTTAGGAATTCTAAATCCAAATTTATACAGCTATTTACTCATGTTTTTTTGTTTTGAAAATTATAATTCATTTGTTTTTTCCTCAATTGTTTTTTTCTTTGCGTCACTCAGTTTACAAAATGAAAAACTTGAAATATCGCGTTGTTTACGAGTGCGAGTTCCACCGTGGCACCAGTGCTGCAGAAACGGCTCGAAGGATTAATGATGTGTATGGCGACGGTGCCGCAAAAGAAAACACAGTGCGTTTTTGGTTCCAACGTTTTCGTTCTGGAAATTTTGACCTGCAGAACAAGCCCCGTGGACGGCCGGAGACCAAAGTTGATAATGAAGAATTGAAGGCTATTGTGGAAGCGGATCCATCGCAAACCACATCCGAGTTAGCTGCAGGCTGCGGTGTTAGTGATAAAACTGTTTTAATCCACTTGAAGCAAATTGGTAAGGTGAAAAAGCTTGAAAGGTGGGTACCTCACGAATTGAGTGAAGCAAATCAACAAACGCGCGTTGACTGCTGCGTTGCATTACTCAACCGGCACAATAATGAAGGGATTTTAAATCGAATCATTACATGTGATGAAAAGTGGATCCTGTACGATAATCGGAAGCGCTCATCACAATGGCTGAACCCTGCCGAACCAGCCAAACCATGCCCCAAGCGAAAATTGACTCCAAAAAAGTTACTTGTGAGCGTTTGGTGGACTAGTGCTGGTGTCGTTCACTACAGCTTTCTGAAATCTGGCCAGACGATTACGGCAGATGTCTATTATCAGCAACTGCAAACCATGATGGAAAAGCTAGCTGCTAAATAACCGAGGTTGGTTAATCGCTCTAGGCCACTGCTGCTTCATGATAACGCTAGACCACACACTGCACAATAGACGGCTACCAAATTAGAGGAGCTTCAATTGGAATGTCTAAGACATCCACCGTACTCTCCGGACCTTGCCCCAACAGGTTACCATTTTTTTCGAAATTTGGATAACTTCTTGTAGAGGAAAAAATTCAACTCCGATGGGGCAGTCCAAACCGCCTTCAAACATTTTATTGATTCCCGTCCGAATGGTTTTTTTAGTAAAGGGATCGATGAACTACCTATGAGATTGCAAAAGTGCATAGATAGCAATGGTACATACTTTGATTAAATAAATATATTATAATAAAAAAAAATCGGCTTTATGTTCCTCCCATACTAAACGTCAATTTCATATGTAAGGACCTAATAATTTAGTTTGTGAAATTTTAATAAAATATTTGTATTTAAAATAAATGTTATCTGATGAATAAATTTTAAAATTTGATATTTCCGTAAAAAAATGTGATAAAAAACGCAAGAGAAGATATGAGAAAAAATGGTGAAATTTGGTCACTCTGCTAGACGATCGCCTTAAGGGTATTTGGTTTCATCCTCTACCGCAGTGAACCTGTGACAATATTTAGAATAAGTATGGTGTCTACATATACCTTGATGGTAATTTTTTGATATTTTAGTTATAATTATACGCTTTACATATCTATGTATTTAAAATTACCTACATAAAAATAAATGCACCATATTATTTATATATTGTCACAGGATCATGGCTGTTGGGCGAATGAAACACTTAAAACTATTTTAACTTTTATTTATTACATAAAGTCACTGGAGATGAATTTAATTTGAGCACTGTCCATAAATTCTTACTAAATATTTCTTAAAACTTCGGTGCACTTATTAAATAATTATGTAAGTCGCACTAATTAAAACTCCTGAAAAACTTGTCTCTCATATACTTTGCTTGTACTTACTTTGCGTGATGCACGTCACTTAAATCACTCAAATTCTCAATAAAAAACTTCTCGCTCGTCGGTAGGTACTTTCTTGATTTACGATCGTTGGATCTCACACGCGCTAGCAACATACGTCACACGATTTCGCTTTATACTGTACCCTCTGATACACATTGCACGCAGTAGCCAATCGATATTTTTTATAAGTTATGTCATTTTCTCGATGTTTACACAGTTTATGATAATAGTACAGTCGATTCCGGATTCGTGTGGACCATTCTAGAACCCTCTAGTATCTTCCATTTTTAATGTAAAAGGTGTAGAGTGCTGATAAATCATCGATTACGTGCAATTTTTTCTGCTTCTACCATTTTGTTACAATATCAAGATTAAATAATATTTTGTTATAAGTATCATTTTTTGTTTATATGTTGCATTTTCTACATCAAGGCTATCAGTATTAATAATATTAAACCATTTTGGCGCTAAGCGAAATATCGCTTCATATTATGGCGTTGGGTTTCTTGTCATCAACAGATGTCCTCTATTTCTTGTTTCGTATGTTGGCTATCCAAAAGTACCTACACCCTCATACTTGTGATTGCTTGTCACCATGATTTAAATGTTAAGTCTTCCATAGAGAAGTTACTGTAGAGTCTGTCTATTTCTTTTTCTGTCTGAGATATTTTGCAAGCTTTTGTATTTCTACCTTTTTTCATATATTTGATTAATGTAGAAATAATATCTTTGTGTCCACGGTTTATAAAATTAAGTTAAATTATATTATTTATGTGAGAAACGTGTAAGGAAGTATTTTTATAGGATGGCAATGGATATATTAATAGAGTGATCTCTTAAGCCAACTCATACAGGTTGTAAGCCTAGGCCACTTAAATAGATTCGTCTCTGTGAGACTGTAATTAATCTTTATTTATTTATTTAACCCTACGGACATAAAAATATTGTTAGGCATTGGTATTTAATCGACGAAATCTGCTGGCAATGGAACCGTCTAAATCCTTTTAATTTCGTATATTAACTTTGCTTGTGTACAAATCATGGTAATGTCCGTTTTGGTAAACATTAACGCCTGCTTTTGATATATTTAATTTCACAACGGCAATCATACTGTATTTCATTTTACTGCGAGGAATGTGCTGTTAGAATCATTAACATTAAAACTAGCAATGCCCAAATACTATTTAAACAAAGCTTGCATTATCCAAATGTACTTATATGGCAATGTATATCACAAGACTATATTCGGGATGAAATATAATTCCCGAGGCAATCTTATGTAATATTTTTTTAAAAAGTAAAGGCAGCAATATCCAAAAAAAAATTAAAAATGTTTTGAATGCAGTCATCGAGGATCACAAATTTAAAATGTAATGAATTCTTGATTTTATATAGCTTTCCTTTCCAAAATTATGTTTCTTATAAATTTAAAGGCTATGTTTTCTATAAAATCTCGAATTCAGTATTTTTTAAATTAAACCCCAATTGATGATTGAATTCAATTTTTTTTTTTAATTTGCTGCCTTTGCTTTTATACTCCACATACAATATAATTTTAAGCGTTTCTTCCTGATTAACTGACTGTTTATTAAAGCTCATGAGATTTTTTTATCATCATCATCTGTATTTTTCTACTGTTGGATATAGACCTCATCCGTTCACTAGTTCTGACTGTTTTAAGCTCAATTTGCATATTCGTCCAGCCCGTTGCCATTTGTACATTACCTTGGAACTCTGATGATTTTATACATGACATACATGATCCTTCAGAGATATTCCAAGCAAAACCCTTTGGACAAATTTTCATTTGTGTGTACTATAATTTTTTCTACATGTTTACTTTCCTTTTTTTGAAACGATTTTGTAAAATAATATCATTCATATTCATTGAATAAATTTTCATAAAAGTCCAGTAACTTGTTTTCACTTCGAGAAATATGTTTAAGCAAAGTTAAAATAAAACCTTGACAAAAATAAATGTTACGCTTTTAAAGTTAGCAACAAACTTTTCTCAGTTTCCTTTATCCAGAGGACTAGTTTTTCGGGATGTGATCATTAAATACTTCGTAACACGCGAATGAATAATATTTACACGACAGCACGTATCACAATTTACACAAAAGTTTCATTGAATGTAAATAAAATCAAATAAATCAGTGTTTCTCAAAGTGTGCTACGTGAAAGAGTTTTTAATTAAATTTACTGACTTCGTTTCGATTGAGCATTGGTACTGAATATGCATGCAATGGGCGCATATTTAACGAAGGTCGAGTCTTAAGTTCTTGATGTTTAGAATATTAGTATGTGGTTAAAAAAATTTTCGCGAATATTTTGTGTAATTCTCAAATACTGTACAAAATAAACACAATAATTTACGTAAAAGATAATATATTTATTAAAGTCGTTCCGGTATATTTATTTTATTTTTATTTATATATATGAATGGCTCTAAAACCTTTAAGTTTATAATTTGTACAAAGTTGATAAACAATAAACAATAGAAATAATATATAAAATAAATTATTTAGAAACATCAACAAGAACAATATAAAATATAGAGTTAACTCCTGTGTGTCGGTGATGTAACGTAGGTATACCTGTCATACAAAATATGAAATATCTACCTTATTTACGAAAACTAAAACGTTAAATTTTTTTTAATCATCGAATAGACATTTTCACACCAAAATTACTAAATTAAACTGTTAGGAATGTACGGACTTTTTAATTAAAAAATATTTATTCATTACTCTCGTGTTTTCGGCCAGTGTGCAAGAGAGAGCAGAATATTGTACATCGCAGTTAAATCGGGCAAGAAAGAGCACGACAATACCATACATTTCATGTAGGACAGAGATGGCGGTTGCTTGGGTTTCGGCGAAAGCAAAAGAATATAGAAAGAGTACGGTAGAGTCGGGTAACATGTGTTAGACAAAGACGGAGTGCAGGTGACTGAAGCGAGCTGGCGACCGCTTCGTTGTATTCAGTTGCCAATGAAACATCGGCGGAAGCGCACGCAAATTCGATTTGCCATAATTTTATAATAATTTACTGAAATAATGCAAATATGTATGTTTACCTTACATAATTATATAAAGGGACATTTTAAAAGTCTTATTTGTATCGTATTTATGTATATTTTATCACATATTAAAAACTATTCCGATTTTTAATCAGGTAACGCTGTGTTACTCCACCGTCCCCAAAGTTTTTTTTAGCACAGTGTTTTGAGAGTTAAACGAGACAGAAAACCAATAACAAAAAAATAATAATTTGATGAAATTAGAAATATAAATAATAATTTTACACAATATATACCAATGAAATTAAATTTCAAAATAGTAATTTTATATAATAGGTGATTCAATAGGCAATATAATAAATTATAGAAGAATAAATAAAACAATAAATATTAATTCAATGAAAACCATATAGAATAAAAATATTTTTTTAAATAATAATTATATCGTTAACAAAAAAAATATATAATATAAACTCAATTGAAATGATTGTTCCATATTTTATAAAAATACACGTAATTTAAATGTCATATAAATTAACATTCTGGATGGCTTTATAATAATGGCTTCTCTAAATTAATATCTCGCATACCACACTCATGTCAAATTAAATTTTTTTGTGTATTTATTATCTTTAAAATTGGTGGATATATAATCTGGAAAAAGCTTACCTTAAAAACATTTATTTGTATCTCTTATTCCATTAAAGCAATTCCTCGTATTCTTTTATTGTAAAGAATCTAGGTATTACGCGGTTTTTGCGGTTTGCCTCCCTGTGAAATCTGTATTAAGTGGCTAACGAGGTATTGTTTTA
>JADDOH010011286.1:0-157477 GCA_016648135.1 Agrypnia vestita | reverse complement strand
AAATAATTCAGAGCTCGCGCTCGAAAGCGCCCCGACAATGCGGCGAGTCCAAACAATGGGCCCTAATTCAATCCAGGGCCGCCTCGCGACGCCCAGGGCGAGGCCGCGGCTGAAAGGAAAACTTCAGCGGACGGCCAACTGTACACGGAGGTGCACTAACACTAATGAACGCGGTCCACTCACATTATTCACCTGTCTTCCAGCGTTTTTAATGTCCCCTTTCACCAGACACCTGTCCCCGCTGCTACTTGCCAAATTAATTGTGCACGCGGTTGCACGAACGGCGCATTCAAATCAAATATGCGCTATTTTAATATATTTTTATGCGACTCGAGGGTGTTTCACCAAATTGACATTTTTGAGTCATCACGCATTCAGTCAAAAATTAGTTCCGCCAGCTACGCTCGTCGCGGATAAGCACCTAACAGCATATAACTCCGCCATTTTGAAATGAAGACCCCATGGCAAGAAGTTGTTAACTAACATTTTTGTCAAAAATGAGTTAATAAGCCCTCTAAACTAAATATTGTACGCTCTTTCCATTGGAAATAAGCTCAGAACTTAATAATTAGAACATGTTCAAATCGTAGGGATGAACATGTTAACTACACTTTTTCATAAAAATCAAATCAGTTACTAATGGAAAGAACATGTTATCTTCAATAATAACATGTTCATGCCATTCTACAATTAACAGGCCTTATAATTTGATTGGAATATTTATGGTTAATATAAATTGTACTCTGGCAGTACTGTCATATAATTTGTCTTTATTTGAAGTCTATTATAATATGTACTTATATAATATAATTTTTCAATAATTTTAAATGGTGCGTACCATGTTTTGTATTATTAATTAACACGCCAGGTATTTTGTAATTTTGGATAAAAACGGATAGCATTTGAAGGGTTGTTTGATGTTCGTGTTTTCCAAATTTTAAAAAGGTGTAATTCTATTAAAAATGAGTTCCAGAGGCGAAAAAATGGTTGTTAACTACATTTTTTAGGGAAATTAGTATATTTTTATTTTTTTGTGCACAAATGCGTTTTTTTACTTTGTAAATACTTTTTTGATATTTTAGTGACATAAATCAATAAAAATTAATCTTGAATTAGCAAGAAAACATATTTTTCAAAGGCGAAATGCAAATGTCTAATTATCTCAAAATGACTTCAATGTTAGTTAACAACTTCTTGCCATGGGGTCTTCGAATATTCAAAATAATTTGTTAAAGAAATATGTTCATCTATATACGCCGTAAACAATAATGGTAAAACCAATTTTAGAAGCGTAATAGTTACGTGAAGAAAAAAAATGAATTTGAATGTATTTTATGCCTCAAATTCGTGGAGCTTTAGGATAGTCGAGTTCTTTATCCATTTGTCCCGTTTTTCTTACTTATTGATTGGTCAAATATTTTTTTTAATTGATCGTTAATTTCCGTGAAACACGTAAAATATTATCACGGGATCGCGGCAGGGAGAGGAAAATGAAACACTAAAATAATTTAAACTTTTATTTATTGCACAAAGTAACTAGACACGAATTTAATCGGAGCACAGTTCTTTAATTCACACTAATTGTCACTAGAATACTCCACACATAATTCGCTGCACTTTTATCTATCGCATGGTCATTTAACATATCTTTCGCACGTAAGTACAACCTGTATCGATTTACTCTTATCAATTACTTGTCTATGGTTTCTTATGTGCCTGACTTATTTTCTTGTTCTATTACGGACACAACTTATTTATTTTTAAAAAATCAAGGCGAATAAATATACGTCAAATTAATGTCAAGGTTTAAAAAAATTCCATCGTGTGTTCCGGAATGTTCCCAATTGGTCTGGAAAGTGCCCGAGTGTTCCAGAATGCGCCGGAATGCGGTTGTTGGGCGTTCGCGGATGTACAAAGCGCTGCGCATGGACAAACATAAGCGAAATTCAAGAGATTTTTCAGTGCATCTAGAAAGTTTAGAATGTTCTGTTAAATGGTTTAAAAAAGGGTAATAATTGACCGAATTGTTTCTTTTAAAAGATTTCCATTGCCTCGAATGCAATAAATCAAAATTGTTTCTATTTTCTATCTAGGCTAAACGCTAGTGCTACGAAAATAAGACTAACTAATCCGTAGTGATCTCCTGGAACGAGAATAGATGACCAATAGATCACTAAATAAGTGTATAAACTTTTGAAATAAACAAACTGAAAACAAAGAAATAAGGAGAGAAAAAAAATAACCCATAAAAACCAAGTTTTTACTATACTTCCTTTCTTTTAAAATATAATAACAATTAAAGACTAATTAAAACATATAACATAAAACTAAACTTACAGTAATTTAATCTATTTCTAAAATATCAGATGTTTTGAGCTTTGATAAGACACTTCATGCTTTGTGTAGCGAAGTACCTATTATGTATACCGACGGAGTAATTCAAATTTAGAAAATATTCCGCGACGTTATCGGGCCGCCGTTGCTGGTAATCAAACTTTTGTTTCAATTTGAAAAAAATATTAAAAATTTGAAAAATCCTAAATTATACTAAATTATACTATATCATTATTTTTTAACGAAAATTTGATGTCTTCAAGTTTGTGTTTGCTGGGGTATTATGCCGTGTTGTTACGACCTTTCGGGCCGACGTTTCGGATCCCATTTCAGGGTCCATCATCAGCCCTGATGATGGACCCTGCAATGGGATCCGAAACGTCGGCCCGAAAGGTCGTAACAACACGGCATAATACCCCAGCAAACACAAACTTGAAGATTCTGAGTGGCCGTGAAAACCTAAGAACATTGAAAATTTGATGGTTCTTCTTGATCGTCGCCACGAGTCTGCTTGCAAAGTTTCAGCTCGATTGGATCACGGGAAAAGTGTCAAAAATCGATCCAAAGTTTTTTCGACGGCAAGCAAGCCAGCAGACGCCACCAGTTAATATAAAGGGTGTAATAATAAAACACAAAAAAACTACTGTTGACCAGACGAACACCAGACAGACGTAAAATTTTATACGAACCGAAAACAAATAGGAAAAATGAACAATCACTCAGCATCGGAAACCGTGTTTGTATTTTTCTGCCTCCGTTCTCCCGGCATACTGACGTTTCCCGGGCACTTCTCGCCCTGTCCGCCGATCGCCGCCATCAATCTTTATGATGCCGGGATTAGCGGGAGATCGGAAGAGCCAAATAAAAGTGTGAGCCACCCCCACCCCTTAATTGGCTTCCCTTAACTTAACGGAATGTGCTCGGGGGACGAAGGCTTTGGGGGCGTACTAATGTGGGGGGCGGTAGTTTCGGCGCCAGAGAGAGGAAAGGTAAAAAAAAATGGCGTAGTAAGTAGTCCCGGCTAATCCCTCAACCGTTTTGAGCAACCTACTTCGTGCACGTTGCAAATGAAATGGTGTTAAAATTAGGGTAGATTGAACGACGAGTTCGGTGGAAGATTAGCTGGCTCAGCGTTAGAATACTGCTTGCGCGGTAGGGTGACCAGAATTATAGTTGTATTATATTATAAAACAACTCAATGTTTACTCATTGAGTTGGATAAAATAAAATTTATCTTGCAGGAAAATGAAAAAAAAAACATATCGATGACACAAATGTAAACTGTTGCCAGAGAAGCCACAAAACTATTAGTAAACCGTCAATAGTGACGAGTGATCGATATTTTTATTTCTTTCGCAAATATTCGCTTATAATTATAAAAATTATACAACTCAGTAAGTTGTATGAAAATACTTCGACGCATCTGGTAGACACGAAACCCGAAAATGAGAAAGGGAGTATTGTAAAAACTTGGTTTTTATGGGTTAGTTTTTTACTCCCTTTCTTTTAACTCGTAACGTCTGCTTGCTTGTCTGACGAAAAAACTTTGAATCGATTTTTAACCCTTTTCCCATAATCCAATCGAGCTTAAACTTTGCAAGCAGACTCGTGGCGACCATAAAAATGATCTAACAAATTTTCGTTTAAAAAAAATTAATAAATACAGTATAATTTTGGATTTATCGAAATTTTTTAATACTCCCTTTCGTAGCTTCGCCCGACTTAAATCCAACGCGTGGGGTAAGCGCCAAACCTGTTTCAACTAGTAAATGAGAAAAGGAGTATAAGAAAAACTTGGTTTTTATGGGATAGTTTTTTTACATACTAGAAATCTGCTCTTATTTAAAATGACCAATTAAAATTTTCTACGTTGACGTTTTCTAATATTTCATAACTACACAGTGTTTTCATCTTCTTTTTTTCCCTTTCCTAAAAGACAACAACGGCAAAACGACAGCTGTTGTTTATATTATGTTATATTATTCAGAAAAATGTTATGTAAATCTGTCTACTGTCTAGATGATGAAGAATATAGCTAAGTTATTTAAAGAGGCCCAATCCCAAAAACACTTAATCATAATAATTCGTTCGATACTATTTTAGTTTTTTTCTCATATATGACATCGAAAAAACAACCAAGAAACACTCTCAACATCATTCCTTACATTATTACTCAGAGATCAAACATAACGAGATTCCGATGTAGTATTTATAACTCGATTAGCAAAAAACTAAAAAAAAAACCCGAGACCTCCCTCCCGGGCTGCTGCGAACCATCAAGGGGTCGGTAAGGATCTCAGATAACACGCAAAAACACGAAGAGATGTACTTATAAGATTGCTTCGGAAAATGTTTTTGTTTGCGAGCGTGGTGAACACTATTGACTTCGACAAGGGCAGCATCTGTCGAGTTCTTAGATGAACAGTAACGATAATCATGTTAAGATAATTTTTTAAATACAAATTATCAACAATTTGTTAATAATCTTGATCTTTTTCTATTATCACGTTACAATATTGAGAATTCGGTAAATGTTATTTGATCAATAATATCCGTAGAAAAATGTGAATATTTTTAAGACAAATCGAGTTTTCTATACTTCCAGAATCTAGGTAAGAATTGTGAATGGTACCCACCGCCTACCCAGGACCGTTTTATGAGCAAAAGCTCCCACATCGGTCCTTCTCATTCGTCTCCAGGTTGACATTTTTTTAGTTACAATGCAAGACCGTGCTATGTTATTTGATCAATAATATCTGTAGAAAAATGTTTATATTTTTAAGACAAATCGATTTTCTATACTTCCAGAATCTAGGTAAGATCTGTGAATGGTACCCACCGCTTACCCAGGACCGTTATATGAGCAAAAGCTCCCATATCGGTCCTTTTCATTCGTCTCCAGGTTGACATTTTTTTAGTTACAATGCAAGACCGTGCTTTGTTATTTGATCAATAATATCTGTAGAAAAATGTGAATATTTTTAAGACAAATCGAGTTTTCTTTACTTCCAGAATCTAGGTAAGATCTGTGAATGGTACCCACCGCTTACCCAGGACCGTTATATGAGCAAAAGTTCCCATATCGGACCTTCTCATTCGTCTCCAAGTTGACATTTTTTTAATTACAATGCAAGACCGTGCTGCCCCGCATGGAATTCGTCTACTATGTGTTATTTTTCTTCTTTTGTTATTACCATTTCTAGGTAAGATCTACAAAATGGAAGAATATGATGTGTCAGGTCGTGCAGGTTGATAGAGAATAGTAAGGTTTGTAAATTGAAACGCTGATTTGTAAATTGAAACGCCAATGAATATTTAAAAAATTGCCCCGTAAAATTTAAAAATAGTAGGACATTAGCAATTTTACTACAAATAATTCAATTTAGCATAAGATGAGCTTACATGTAGACGTATTGTTTTTTTTTTCATACTGATTCAAGATCCCATTTAATTAATAGTTCATTAAAATCTCCTTGTAAGCAAGTTGTACGCGTGATGTTTTTCCCAAAGTAAATATCTGCCAACTAAAGGTAAAGCTCAACGTCGAAATTTCTGAAAACAATTAGCGTACGTGAAATCGTTTTAATGAAGTAAAGCAAGTCGTTCCGAGAAGCAATCAATTCTGACCTCCAAAATCTCAAACGGATTATGTTCTTGATTTGAGCCCAGCCGTGGCTTTCAAGCAGTAATTGAGGCGAAGATATCGACCGAGGTTACTCTTATTTGTTAATTAATATTTACAGAATGACTACCCGTTATAAATATTGAAAAAAAAAATTAAACATCAGAATATTAATAATAAATTAATAAAAGCTTAATTTTAAACCGGAAGATCTGTTTGTGCAAAGCAGCAGAAACTCGCAAAACAGTTTATAGGTCAATGCAACTATTTTCAGCTCGTGACATCATTTTAATCATCAGCTTTGGTCCTTTCCAATTCCATTATACATGTGAAAAAAAAGGATCATACACCATATCTTATCAAGTTTTTAAAATAATGGTTTTAAATTTGTTTGAGCGTGTTGAGTCACGATTTGTTTCCGCTTTTAACATTCTTGCACGTATTATTATTTTTTCAGCGAAATATAAGGTAATACGAAATTAATAAACACAAAACTGAATCTTGGAAGAAGCCGGATGGAAAAATGGTAGTAGTAATACATAAAATTACATTATAACCTAAAAACTAGTAAAATGCGGTAAACATAGTGAGGAATGTTAGAATACTGAGAATAAAATATTTACATAAAAGTTATATAATATCTACCTGCAACCTGATTCCGGGTATCGAGCTGGCTATGCATACCATTAACGTAAGCAGTCCAAACGTCGCGGAACTAAAAAACGTGAAAAACAATTCATAAAAGTTCGCGCATAGAACCCAGAATGAGATTGCAGGTCACCTTAAATATACGTGACAATGATAAATGGAAATTATGTGATTTTGTGGGTACTTACTTACATATGTTTTCCTTGAAGGTAGATGATCACTAGAGAATAATACATATTGCGAATATGAAGCATATCGTATGAAGCGTAAAATTTCAATGATGTGTGTCAGTTCGCAAGGTAATAAGATAAAAATTCACAGTTTCAAATCCTGGTGAACGCCGACCAAAAAATAAATAAACTGCATATTTTAGAACGAATTTTATTATTGTTATTGAAATGAAACTTCTTTGAGGAGATAAAGTAAACCTTTTGCAGTACGAAAACATGCACAACACAAAATTAAGTTTGTGTACGGTAAATTTGCAGCGTCAGTCATCGCGTCTTTCGGTTATGGATCAGAACATTCATAGTTGGAATCCTGGCTGGGTATTAATTATTTTACAGTGAAATTCACCGTATGTACATACTCACACAGCTAACTATTTATTTCTAATATATTCAAATATACATTTAACACTTTTCGGATTATGTTGTGATAAAACTGTGGTGAAATAAAAAGTTTAATTTATCTGCATTACAAATTCTGGTAGTCTAAAGGTTAGACATTGAAATATTATTATAAAAAGGGGGTACATCAGCCGGGGATCCAACCCGGCGTACCGGCGTGGCAGGTGAGCACTCTACCACTGAACCACTTTATTTAGTATAAGCGTATAATTTAATTTTGAGGTTGTGAATAAATGGCCTAAATAAATAAATATTGTTGCTAAGCAATATTTTGTAATATATTCTGAGAAAAAAGTTTCACTTCATAAGTCAATAAACGCAACACACTCAAGGTATATTTATTACGTGTATATGAATATCTTGATTGTATGCTTGTTAGATCTCTTTCTATTTAAGGGAGAATTCTCTCTTAATAGCTGCTTGTAAAAAAGGCTATTTTTATGAATTTTTATGAGATTATGTATAAAGATTAGGCGTTGTATTCAAACCACGAGGTGTTTAGGTATGTTAAAAGTGTATAAAATATATAAAAAAAAAAATTAATATATTTCAAGAGTGTATTCATTAAGCCTAACAAACCCTACAACAATATCTTATTCATTATCGCATAAAAAATTCATAAAAATAGTCTTTTTTTCGAGCGCCCAAAGTAGAATGTCCCTCGTATGCATGGCTCATACATACTAATTATTGTACTTAAATCACCACTGCATAGTTTGAAATCAAAAAACATATATATAACAAACCGCATTTTTTATTGCTCTTTTGCAAAAATTTTCGATGAGATACGAGTATATGTAAAATGAAGCAATGAAACCGTATGTATGGTGGATTTTTATCTTATTACTGTTACAACTCACAGAAACATGAAGCACGACATGCTTATCCACTTTCACTTAACCGTTCTCATCCTGATGTGTCATTAACATTCCATAATTTGAAAATAGAAGCCAGCCTCAAATAGTTGCCTATCCCTGAATAGTAGCCGGGGTCAAATTTTAAATAAATCAATATAGGCCGAGCCTTTATTCGAGGTAATACGGTAATAATAAATATATTACGTATTTAATTTAAAACAATAATGCGTAGGTATTGTCAAATAAAATTATAAAAACCATGCAAAATTTGAACCAGATGTTTTTCTGTAGGTTTAAATTATTTGATATGATTTGAATTTAAGCAAATTAATTTATAAAATTCAGTTTAGGCTACTTTAGGAAGTATTGAAATGAAAACTTTAAGTCGCTTGAATCCAAATTTTTTTCCAATTTTCTGACCCGTCAAATTTAAAACTGGTGTGGAATAGAAGAACAATATTTTTCATTTGAACAATTACGAGTATGTATCTTTTTATTGTACTTCTGAGAACATGCAATAAATATAATAAAATAATCGTATTCGTTACATAATGTATCTGGAGTAATGCGAAGATTTTATAATATAATAAAATCTGTCTAAATTAGGAAATATTGAAGTTTTTCACAAACTTTTTCGAATCAAATTCTTAAAACGAACAGCCCGAAGTATTGTGGACTAGTTCTGAAACACCCTGTGTATTTGTATAAAACAGTGATGCATTGTAACATGTAACACATAATTGCCTACATGTTTCAAATGGTTTCCGTTTAATAAAAGCTTGTAAATACTCCTATAAACTCGAGCTATTGGCTCATGTTATAGTGAGTGTAATGAAATGTTTAGAGTGTATAGGCGTAATTTATTTTATAAAAATCATAGTATGCGTCTGTTGTACAGAATTAAAATAAATTGTTTCGTGATCGCTGACCGCCGATCGAAATAATGAAGCATCTATCATGTAGCGAATATTAGAACTATACAACATTATGCAAAGCTCAAAAAGTTCGTAAAATCATTGAACAATTGAGTAATGAGATTTATGATATTAACCTTAACATGCTTATTTTTTAATATTGTAATATTAACATAACATTCTTATCTTTAAATATTTCTATATACCTATATTTCTTTGCATGTATGTATTATAAATTATTTAAAAAAAAAAACAGTTATCTATCTCGCTTGTGACACTCTCCGTTCATACACACAAGTTTATACATTCATGGGACCAAAAAAAAAATTGAAAAAAATCCATCAAAATTAAATAATGTGTATCATATATGTAAAATATTATGTAAACTTTAATATTAATCAATAAAAAAATCATTGGTCGAAAATGGCGTTCGAAGTTAAAACGTTTTGGAAATAGACATCTGTTTCTGTTTTCGAATTCGCTCGATTGCAACATGCGGAGCTCCGCAACCCAAGAACCAGGACGGATTCCGTAAGTCCAATTTCAACTGTGCAAATAGTGAATGTAATAGAGATATTATACAGTTAGAGAGTTATTTTACAAGTATATTCAAGTGTCTAGATAGATTGAGAGCGGCGGAGATTGAGGAGGAAAATCTTCCTTTCTTTACTCCGAACCACGTTCGGTGGTGGCAATTCCATCCATCATCGTACATAAATACATAATACATAATTTGCAATACATAAAATGTTAAATTCAGTCACCACCACCACAACCCGCTACCACCATACATGTACAACTTCTACCATCAGACAGCGGAGTGGAATGAGATGTGAGAAGCGGAAGGTAATCTGCTCAACTCACGTATTTCTGACACACCTTTGTTGCCCTCGGTGGGTTCGGCCACGGCCACGATGCGGCCCGGCAGCAGGCGGGCGCGCACCACGCTCAGCAGCGCCAGCGTCCGGGGGTCGTCCCGGCACCCGGCTATGAACACCTGAAACAGCGCGAGGGGGCAGCTTAGTTTGGTTTGGTCCGCATGTTTTGACACGTTGTCATAGGTCTCTTGATATTTGTATCTTTGACAATGATTCGGAATTTCCGGCATGTGCCTTTTTTTTAACGCCAGGCGGCGCTGCTGCATGGGCGCGCTCCGCCGACGGTATCTTTTCTCGGGCTGTCATGGAGTCGATCGCAAAAGGACACCGCTCGGGTTTTGTCATGTAAATAGTCCGGAAATTGACGCAGGATTTGAGAAAAGATGCCGTCGGCGCGCGCATCGCAGGCCGAGAGAGATGCGCGCGCAGGCAGACGCTAGCCTGGCGCAAAATGGCGGAAACTTCCAAACCATTGTCAAAGATAAAATATCAAAAGATCTATGACAAGGGACACGTGGATAGATAGAACACACAGGAGGCTTGTCGACAAAAAAAATTGGAAATCGATCATGGTCATAATATCCACGGTACCTACGTTGACTAACACATCTACAAAAAGCGTCAGTAACGTAGCGGTGGGAGGTATAGCGGAGCTTTTCGAGAATAATTATCCTCGATCTAGCGTCCCGATTTCAAAATAAAACGGAATTGATTCATAAGTAAACATTAAACAATATATTACGCTTAAAATTTTCGAAAATTTCACCATACATTATGACATACGAATCACATTTATTAAAGAGTTTATCTGAAGACAAAGAAGCGCAAACCATAAGCAAGAAAATATTAAGTTTTGTTTCTAATGTCTATAATTCGCGTGAACGTTTAATATGATCTTTAAATAAGATTCTCTTCAAATAAATATTATCTAATGCTTTTCAAGTCCCAAAATATATGATTAAATTACTTTAAAATCTAATAACTATTTATTGCTGTTGTTGTTGTAGCCGGGCCTCGTGATCGAGGATCGCCTCGCGATTCTAACTTAATACTTACTTGAGAGTCAATTCCGTTTTATGATAAAATCAGGACACTCAACTATACCGTGGATACTTACTCTCAAGATAGGTTACACCGCACACTACCTACAATTTAGTGGTTTATCACTCTGAAAAAAAGTTTTTTTTTAATGTAAGGCGAAGAGCATTTTCTATGCATTTGTATAAAAACGTCAAAAATTCATTTTTGTGTAAATGTACGAATTTGTATAGGGACCGTCGAGATCAGTTTAATACGTAATCTTTTGTATGTATTGATTAATATGTGTCAAAAACAGATACAATATGATATGAAAAAAATCTGTTTTTGAAAGCTTATTTTCTTTAATATTTAAAAAAAACGTTAAATTTATTTAACTATATAATAAAAAAACCAATTTCGAAATCATCAGTATTTGTAAAAATTTTCAGGCACCAGAGAATTTATTTAAAGTCGTTTTATGTACAAGATTTTCGTACAGACATTTTAAATTTAAAAAAAAACATTTTTAAAATATTTTCAGGTTTCAGAAATCAAAACGGAATATGTCTGCGTCTCTAGATCACAAGGCGAATGTAGCACAAATCAGTAATAAAATCGGTACCTACATAAATGAAACTGAATTTTTTTTTATATTCTAGTATATAAAATTATTTTTTAGTTGGAATTGTTACTATACAAGTATATTGAATTTTTCAATAGGAGTGAGTTACGAATTCGTATACCGACGTAAATCATATTTATACAATTAAACAATGAAACGAGAAAGGCCACAGGTGCACGAAACGCAACATTTAACAAGTATTTCCATTCCGACCACGAAACAGTGTACGTTTTACCCATTCAACCTACTTAAAATTTCACAAACAAAATTCCTCAGAGTTTTGTCAAAACAATGTCACCCAGAAAGCTATTATTTGCGTTTTACAACACCTGTTCCCACAAATATTAGCATGTACCTCGAAAAAACCTTTGCCGGGATTTAAGCAAATAAATTAAGGCTTTTCAGCGAGGTCAGTGTTGCCTTCAACGCGGCACAATCATAAAGTTTATTGCGTGCAGAATTATGTACCACTGTCTGAAACCCACTCTCTCCAATATCAACTACTCTCCAGCTAGAACGAGAATATGCCGTGTGTTTCCTTCGGTAATGATTCTGGAAGTTTGGCTGGGGAAAATAATAAATTTGGGTTCGATCAACCTAAAACTTGTTAATTACTTGCGCAAGTTACAGTATATGAGAACTGTAAGAGCATATACAAGTCAACATTCCGAAAACCATAAGTATCAACTGTTCCGTAAAGGTTAATTTATTATTTCTGGTTAAAATTCGATTTTAATCGTGAAGTCGCTAATCTGCCATTAAACTTAAATATATTGTTTGAGATTTTTAGAGGGCTTGAAACAATAAAAAGTAATACGTTTACATAATCATACATCGATGATACGGGAACAAATTCCCACATACACTCATCACTGTATACCTAGTCTACACAAACTGGGCAATGAGTACAGTGAGTTTGAGTAGACGTATTCCATGACAGCTTGACTACTTTAAAGAGAAACATGCTGTCGATTCTGAGACAGAGATAGTTTATATATTTAAAAAGCCAATTTCTCTGTTTTACTCGTAGGTTTGTTGACTCTTTAATTTTTTACTAAATATGTCCATGATATTATTTTCTGTCTCGAATAAAGGTGCACCTGGGAAAGTTGCATATCAGTCACAGAAGAGATACCTAATACCTATATAAAAAATAGAAACCTAAATAAAAACGTGTCGCAGCCATGTTTTTCAAAAATTTTCTAATAAAATAATAGTTTAATATGTACCATAACAAGTGACAATAAAAATAATAATCTCTTAATGTCATTCATGCCGGGTGGCGTAAAGAATAATCTAATAATGTGTACACAAATAAAATACATTAGCTGTGTCTGTTTATAACCTCAGTGCACGAGAACTTAATCGATTCGACGAAGCGAATTTATTTTCGTATTATACACTGTGAAGGCTTTATGCTATATATCATCAAGGCACGATATCAGGAGGCTGGACAGTTGTGATGGTATTTCAAACGGCAACACACTATTCGCTACTCGACGGCCAACCTGGTACTAGACAACAGATATTCTTACAGTTACCAATCATCGATACAAATCACAAATAAGTGTATCATGTATAACCGGTTAAAATAACGGTTTGACCATCACTACTGGACAGCGAAGAAAAACGTTGTTCAAAACCTTATCATCACGCGGTTACGATCCATCGAGATTCGGTAAGTCCTATCATTATTTATTTTTTCTATGACGCTATTGTCATTAAATCAACTATAACAATCATTCAAATTATTCAGACTGTTCCATCAACAAAGTTTTTGCAAAAAATATCCTTATTTTATTTTATTACGATGAAACGACGTAAGAAGTAATTATAATAATAAGATCACCGATGGTTTTTAAGACATAGTACATGTTATTACGAGTCTTTCAATGGGAAGCAAAATTTGGAATTATAATGAAAATAAGGAACTGACATGCGAGGGCCACTCAAGGAATCTTTTTTTTAAATTTAATAACAACGCATTAACTCTTAGCAAAAAAAATCCCTTTGGGGTCATAACGTAGAAGATTTTAGCTCCTGTTTTTACCTTAATGTTACCTTAACTGTGAAACAGAAATAAGTTCAAAGCTTGATAAACAGAATTATCGTAATGGTGCTATTTAAAAGGTTTACGTTTTTATATCCTTTGACAAGAAAGCTGCTTTTAGCAGTACACATTACTGAAAAAAAATATCAAATACATTTCACCCCACCCTATCAAGACCTCTCGTAAGAAGGGAAACCAATTATAAAGGCTCGCTGCCAAAGTTATTGAATGAGCGAGAGATATAGCCTTAAATTCGAAAGGCGCGATCTCAGAATGGGATGTGTCGTGACGAATCGCAAATATTCGCTAAGGGTATTGTCTTAAAAGTTTGGAGGGCGGAGATGAAATAATGAAGAAACAAACAAAGAGAAAGTCTAGACAATAAAGTGTGTTCTGACAAATCCTGACATTTGCGCGATAATACGGCAGTGTCATGTTCAAACTACAATACATATTTTCGACGACTAAAGTCGAGATATTTAAATGCCAACATAATTATATCAGATCTCGATTGAGCCTCGATATCAAGTTACTCGAGATATCACTCGAAAGCGATCATTCTGAGAGAGTGACTCGCTCGCAATGTGAGGATATGATAAGATTATCTGGCCACTTAGCGTTAAAATACAATTATTATTATTTTATTTTTTTTAATGGTTCACAAACAATGAAAAACACATAACATATAAGTAATGCAATAATAAAACAATAAGTTTAAATGCTTTTCATCACTTAAATGTGGAAACAGCAAATATAGAGATAAAAGTAAAGGCTAAAAGCTAAAACATATGCAAGAAACAACAGAAAAAAGTGATTTTATAGAGTGAGCTTGAATAAAGAGACTAAACTTATTTCGCAAGTTTGGTAATAGTTCTCTTTATATTATGTTCCTCATTTGACAAAAATGTTTTTAAATGAGTTTTAAGCTTAAACAGGGGAAAAATAAGAGAATTAGAATTAGAGAAAAATACACGAATTATTACGGAACTAAATTAATACAGTACATATGCAGCAACAATATTGGAAAAAATGCAAATCTGTCAATTAATTATGATTCATTATTTGACATAATTCATATATATTTGATATAATTCACCACTAATTTCTTGAAAATACCAACAGATTTCGGGGCCAATCGTACCTTCATCAGGATACAACTCATAATAAAAATTAAAAATAAAAATTTGAAATAAAGACAATAAAAAATAAATATATGGGAGACGAATTAATAATTAAATACGAATACGAAAACAAATTTAAAAGAGAACAATTTGTAAAAAGGATCTGGTTATTTATAATATTAAATTTAAGATCACATTTTCTGACAGTTTCAAAATTGATATAATCTGTACACAAACACGTATTATTTCATAGAAACGTTGTTATTTTTCATTAATCAATTAATTATACATTTTAACAAAACTTGAACTCGGAGGTGTATTAATGTGGTCGAAGCAAAAATGGTGTGACGTTCTATATTCTCTGCCTACCCCTACGGAAACGGCGTGGTTTGTTTGTTAATTTTTTTGTGGCAAAATATTACCCGTAACAATATTTTGTGTATGGACGGTAAAATTCTCTTTATAATAATTAATATTTTTATACTTTATACTTAGTATTTGTACCCATCAGAGAAAATTGTAGACGAAGATGGGTTGTCAAATTGTGATTCACTCGCGTTTTTATGCGCATCACATCCATTATTTCCGTATATTATCCTGTTATTATTATTAAAATGTTCTCTACAATCAAAAACAAATAATAAATAAACAAGCACTTCACAAATAATTACAACTGTCGTAGTAAATACATAAGAGTTCCGAGTGCAATATAAAACCGTGTTTGCCGCAAACCCCAAGATATTTACTTTTCTGGTTCGGAAGCGTCGTCCGAGTAGGTCCGCTGGAACTGGGAGGTTTTACGGCGTAAAAAAGACGCCGACGACGTCTAGACGCCACCAGCGGCGTCTTTTCACCTGCAAACATCATCCGTCAGGATGAAATATGTCCCCGTGTCACGTAACGGGCGAGCATCTCTCCGGACTTATTCCTTGTTATTTGACGAAGTCTGAGCAAGGATTAAGGCGGCACCGAGCCCACACACTTGAAATGACAGACAAGTAACCAACCGAACTCGTGAAAGAGAAAGCCAATAGTAGTAAAGCTAAAAGGTTTGCAGAAAGTATCAATACCTATTCTTTAGGTATTGGGAAATTCTTATAAATCTCTGTGTTTACGCAAATCTCAGTTAAATTCAATACAATTTTTTTTTTTACTTTAAAAATATTTTTATATGTGCGAAACGGGTAAGACACAGCTATCCCTCTCGCATTCCGACTGTCGTCGCAGTTAGTCGCAGTTTACGGCCAATATTATACGGTCAATAAAGCCGACGATATAGAATTTTAGATTTTGTCCACAGAGGAATAATCATTAATTGAGATAAATTATAGAAGTCTCCCAGAGACGAAGCTATTTATATGGGAAACATGTATGGAAGTCTTTGTAGGGTGGCCACAGGGCTTATGCTAAAGTTTATTTGAGTTATTTATCTGTCTAATTTCAAATGTTTGAAGCAACTATGCTCTAGCTATCTAAATTTGTAATCCCCGTGGCAAAGCATACCTAGATGTCGCCGCTGTCAATGATACATCTATATTTTTAAAGTGGAGTATGAATCAATATTATTTTTTATTTTGTATATCTTGTATATCAATATTTTTTTATATTATATATGATATTCTTCCAAATTATTTAACACATATACTAGAATACGTCTAAAAAGAATGATTTTCAATTTTTTAAACTCCTTTTATAGACCATTACAATACTTTTATGTGTATGTTCTAAAAACACAATAACTAAATTTTGTCTAGAGAGACAAAGCAATTTATAGGGTAAACATGTATGGAAGTTTAACTTCGCAACACTCAATTATCCCGAACTTAGAAGTAACTACTGAACGTATATTAGAATCAAACTCAAAGTCGCTACACTTCAATGCGCATTACAATATTTTGAGATGTGGTCCCACAATCTCTATTTCATCAAATCATTGATGAAAACTTTATTTTTCTTTTCGAAATACATCGAGTAATAAGAAATCTAAGAATTTATCGCTAAGATATATTTCAAAGTATATTAATTGAATATTACAGACATTAAAACTTTTACAATATATTATCGCACAATATTTATTTTATATATACCTACAGTGTGTTCGGTGAGTTTCCGGTGACCAGTGTCGGAGGCTCAAGAGTATAAAATATCATCATTTTCATCAACAAAACATTGTATATTATATGTATGTCAAAAAAACAGGTTATTTTTTAATTTTTTTTTTAACAATTATTTTTGTTTTTTTTTAATTTTTGGTGAAATACTTAACGTAATAATGATCCTTTTTGTTTTATCTTTCAAATGAGACCTCTTTGATGTTTATAGGACCTCTACATGGGTAGATATTAGTAAATTGATACACAATTTCCATTTCATTATGGCTGGAGAAAAATGACATCTAAGTGGTGTTTTGTCGATGAAATTGATCACATTTTATGTTATTAAAGGATCCGACACCTGTAACCGGACACTCACCAAAAACACTGTGTATATTTGCGAAAATAATTCAAGAAAACCTTTTTTCCAATAGCATATGGAGTATTTAAAAATCCGAGAATTATCGCTCAGATATGTGTAGGCCGTATATGTACGTATATATATACATATATAGCGTAAAAAAACAAACTTCAGATACTCTGGATATTTCTATGCAAGCAGTATATTCTGTCATTCCGTCATCCCATCAATAAATAATCAAGCTGTACAGAAAATTCACTAGAAATCCACCAAGCAAATTAAACACAATACTACGGAAAATAATTAGACTAATTTACCGCAAATATATCGAACGGTTCATGTGAAGCACGTAATAAAAACCATTCACTTGAGGTTTAAAACTTATTAATTAAGAGGGTATTAGTGACCTAGTTGAAGAAAAACGACTAACGACAAAAGTTGCAACAGCATTTTGAAATCGGAAAATGTTCATTAAAAATTGACTCTAATTTGAGATTATAAAAAGTGAAAAAAGATTATACGAAAAATATACCTAGGTACGAAAATATAAATCTAAAAACAAATATTTGGTTTCCACAGAGATATGAACCCGGAATTCGTTCAAGTGAATCCATAAAAATCAAAAAATTAAAAAAGAAAATTAATTAAGATACAGGTATTATAGACCTCTCATAGAGACGAAGCTATTTTTTTATATGGAAAATATATGGGAAATATGAAACTTTGAGTGCTTATAGGGCCTACGACTTATCGTACGGCTGGCTTAAGTGATCACTTTATGCGATGTAACGTTCATCAATTTCACCAATTTAAAAAGATTATTTGTTTTTTCGTCACCATTCTTCGAAAACCTAGAATTTCTTTACACCATATGTGCAAACAAGACGTAACAAAGACATTTCGGGGTTAAATTAGTTTCACGAGCGATACTCAAGCTACTCAAATTGTTGAACATTTCATTGAAACTGGTTACGGTGTTAGTGCAAACGAATAGTCTAACCTTTGAATTAAAACGGGGTATTGGCTCGGAACGGTAAATTTTGTATCGACTGAAATTAATTAAACTTGATTAAACCTTGGCGTTAAACCGCGCACACGGAATGTTGTGGGAAATTTCAATATTGAGAAGGGAATTTATAAATATTAATTTTCAAAAACGCCAAAATGTAGCGCCCATAATTTTCTAAACCGCCAAGATAAGTATTTTTAATTAATAAATCAATGCAATTAACAAAGCTTTTAATTTACTTATTTTGTAAAGATAATTAAGTACGAACGCAGGTCAAAGGGTTTGTTTTAAATGGGAACAAAATCAGAAAATAGTTTAATAATAAATAAGACATTTCATTTTTGCAGATTCTTGGCTTCATAGATAAACATAAACATTTTTATCAACACTACATTTAATATTTTACATTTTTTAAATTTATGAAACTTTTAAGTAGAATGTGAAAACAACTCAGTCGATTAATAATAAAATAAATATTGACAAGAAAAATTCATTTATGGTGTAAGGTTTTTATTTTCACGATAGATACTTTCTATTTAATTTTCATTAATTATGAAAATCCTCTGTAATGACTTGTATTCTGGTTATTCTTTAATTACGTCGACAGATTTATAAAAACAGGTTTTTTTTTAACAAATAGACCATCAACCCTAATAGATGGTTCCAGAGTGACATTAGCGTACAAAGTATAAATATTTTAGGAAAATTTTGAATATGATTTAATTACACAATACACTTTTTATGATAAATTAATAATAAATAATGACTTAATGATAAAACAAATTGATAGTAATTTTAAACAGTAGATAAAATTAAATTGATAGATTAACATTATTGTGACAGTCGTTGTTGACAATTGTTTTACGGATTTCGCAAGTTTTACTTAGCTCAACATTTTACTTTTGTTGTACTTTTATTTATTTATTTGTAACCAATATTTATAGTCAAGTAATTAACGTATAGAATGTGTCCATATATTGACGGTCCCTACGTAAATTCGAACATCTACCAAAAATGCATTTTTTCTTTTTGTACCGATGCATAGAAAATACAATTCTCCGTAATACAAAACCTGCTCAACTTTTGCAAAAAAAGCTCAACTTTTTTCAGAGAAAAAAAAAGCGGAAAAAGCCAAACTTTAAACAGCTCGCCTGTGAAATAGCTTTTTCCTAGATGATTTCGCTTACATAGAGACCGCTGACTAGGTTAACTTTTTTGGCGAATACCTTATATCTATCATTCTTTTTATTTCCTTTCTTTTAACTCGTGGCGTCTGCTTGCTTGTTTGCCTGACGAAAAAACTTTGGATCGATTTTTAACCCTTTTCCCGTGATCCAATCGAGCTGAAACTTTGCAAGTAGACTCGTGGTGACGATCAAGAAGATCTAACAAATTTTTGTTAAAAAAAAATTAATAATCATAGTATAATTTTGGATTTTTCAAATTTTTTATGGTTTTTTCAAATTGGAATCATTACTAAAGTTTGATTACTACCAACGGCGGCCTGATAACGTCACGGAATGTCTAAAATTGTAATTACTCCGTCGGTAGGTATAATAGGTACTTCACTACGAATTTCGAAAATTTATGATAATTGGTTCACAAATGACAGCACACTTCGGTTTTTTGGGAAAAAATCAAATAATACAGAGATATTTTTAGAGATTTTTGACATGTTTCATTTTCAGTCAATCAATTATTTAATTTCATGATGGTAAACTTAATTTACAAAGAAAGGGAGTAAAATAAAAACTTGGTTTTTATGGGTTAGTTTTTTTATTATTTTGAATATCTTAATTCAATTCAGTGGTTATTTAGTACGAGAAAAAACTTGATTTCTTTAAGCAAACAGCTTTCTATTCGTATATAGTAACTAGAGTAGCAAATTGAACAAATGCGTTGTGAGATCACAAGGTCTAGAGATCTCCAAAAATCTGTTTACCTCCTCCACTGGCGTAATAATTTTAACGTCGGCGTCGGTACAATACCCACATACATTGTTCCCAATAGCTGATCGGAACAATCGCCCTTGTTTCAAAGTCCGAGTGAATGATAATCTGTTGCGGTGTTTAGCGGGTCCGTGAAACGAAAGCGGAAACTTTACACCCACCCCCCGCGCCCTCGCCAAGGGGCGGTCGTCCCTCGGAAGGAGGGCGCAGGGGAGTGAATTGATTTACAGGATACGCGGTAGATTATCTGAGGTTGGCTACGTGGTACGGTGCGGTGTGTGGGCGATATAAATGATATCGATGCTGGAATTTCAATTTCTGTAACGGATAAACGATGGACTAGTATTTTTTTACAAGAGGCATATCATTTAGAAATTTAAATTATTTAAAATAATTACTTGATTATTTCAAATGTACACAAAAAAATTGCACACATTTAAACAGTTGTTATCTCAAGACTTTTTAGGAGTTTAATCAAATTACACCAATAATATGACGTTATCTTTGTCTTTATTCGCATGCATGCTAGGCCTCTTTCCATTTAAGAAAGACAATCGAATTAGTATTTGTAAGCCGTGCGTACGAGGCACATGGTTGGTTTTTACGGGTATAAACACCAACACAACGAAACAATGTGTCTCGTACGCACGGCTGACGCATACTAATTGGATTGTATTTCTTAAATAGAAAGACCTATACCACGTGAGAGTCAGGACCCTCAAATAAATTAACGCGGGTAGGGTTATCGCTCGAGAAACGCAAGACCATTTATGAATTTATTTTTTGTGAGGGACAACAATTTTCTAGGACATCGGATAAGACAAAGAAGTGCAGTTTTCCCCTCGGTCTCTTTTTACTTCGGACTTCTCCTTATGGGGAACTCTCGAGAATATTGACTATTTTACCAGCTACACCGGTCACATAAGAAATTGAAAAATGAAATATTTTTCTAACAATTCTAACTAATTCGCCGTATTCAAGTGTCTGGACGCTCATGGTAACCACTTAGAATTCAAAAGTGACTAAATCCCATCCCTTGGTATATGTATAAATTTAATGTGATAACTTTAATATGGATATTTCCTTAGTTGAAGTGTATACGGCCGCGTTTATATATATTTAATTAAGGCAACACACATAGTGTACACAAGTGAGAATATTTATTACTTGGATAATAAAGGTTTTAAGATAAATGTCGTAATCCTCAATTTAATAAAATAAAAATAATCGCCTTC
Source organism: Agrypnia vestita (assembly GCA_016648135.1). Classification (NCBI taxonomy): domain Eukaryota; kingdom Metazoa; phylum Arthropoda; class Insecta; order Trichoptera; family Phryganeidae; genus Agrypnia; species Agrypnia vestita. Next base: position 136,135 of record JADDOH010011286.1, on the reverse strand, counting down.
CCAACAAATAAATTGACGATATCAATTAGTTTGGGAAATGTATAAAATAGCAAGAATTAAGAGGCAAACTGGTGAAATTAAAACACCCCGGGGCTCGGCAGTTACGGAGTTTCGCCCCTTCGGTACCGAGGCGATTAGAGGTAGAAAATCGAGTATAGAAGAGGGTTAAAGATGCAATTTATTCTCATAAATTCACAGTTCACCCTCCTATCTATCTAGCGCGGAAGGGCGGCATACTTTCCTGCTTTCAATTCAATTTCTTTACCTGCGATAAAAATATACATTTTCCTATTTTTTCTTTGCCTTTATTTTATCCAAAGTGTATTCATAACTTTGTCGGTAATTGTGGAATTATATTATATAATAATAAGTAATGTAAAATGTTCAATGTTCACTATAATATCAAAAGAAATAAATAAATTATAATTGAAATATTCAAAAATAAAACAAATAGGATAAAAAAACGGGAACATACTGCAATCATCAACCATCCTAATTTCGAATGTCCGTCTGTAACTTGCTGGAATTACAACAACACTAACTAGCCGCTAATCTGATGCGGGCAGCCGAGTTTGACACGTAAGATGGCTCAGGTTGCGCCACCAAACTACACGTATTAACATTTATATTAATTTAATTAATACTTATGAACGGCTAGTAATTACAGACAGATTAATCGCGATTTCGATGCGAACGTAGAGGTAAAACGTGTGTCATTCGACCAACTAATTTATTTAGTTATAAATTCGTGTCATCATTTTAAAATCCAATAGAGTTATCAAACAATCAATAATAATACGGTTTAACAATAACAAAACATTTTTAGGATCTAGATAATACTACGAAAGTTCCGCTACGCTTATGACAGATATTTAATATTAGTTTATTTTCGAGAAATTCTATATCCACAACCTAATAAGTATTATTAATTTATTTATAAAGTATTAATTGCACGCACTGGCTATTGAATTTTCAGCAATACTATATAAAGCTACTTATCAAGCAACAAAAAAGTTCATTTCAAAAGAATAATAAGTAAATAATAAAAACTTGACATTCAAATGTCAAAACGATTTATTTCCAAAAAAATGTGGTAAAATATTTTTTTAATAGAGATGTGAACACGGAATTCGTGTCACATCAATATTCTTACTATTTTTAAACTAAGCTAAACGCTTGTGCCATGAAAATAGGACTAACTTGCTGGTCTGGAGTGAGGTTCGAACCCGCGACCTTTAGATCCTTGTCCTAGACACAATACCAACAAACTACTCGAAATTAAAAACGAGCGAGTTAAACTCATTTTACTGCTTGGCCTTGTGGCCATGTTTTAGGGCTTCACCATCTTTGATAGCGCTACGTGGATCACAAAAGAAATACACAATTGTTGCTTCGCTGTGTTATAAATTATTTAATCGATTCTGAAAATCATTTATCCATCTGGAACATTTTTCCATCCCGAATATAATTGCACGAACAACGTATTGACCCGAATTAAACGTCGCCGTAATTTCTGAGAAAGTGCTGAGCTGGTATTGCAATTTAGAGGACTTGGAAAGTTCTGGGTTCTCCGGTAAAATATCAGGTATATTTTTGTGGAGTTCCATTATTGAAGTTGCTATTTAATTAATAAAAAGAAAACGCTTTGTAGAAAAACAATATTTATTGAATTATCAACATCAAAGCCAATGGTCCCTTCATCAGGATACAAAGTATAATGAAAATTATAATTCGAAGTTAGGAGTAGAACAACTAATTAAGAACTAATGTGAAAACAAATTTAAAAGGTAACTTTTTACGAAAAGGATTTTGTTAATTTTCTGTTAACACTTTTTCTAATTTCTAATTTATGTAACTGTAATCCTATATTATTTGCTTACCAAAATTCTAAACTCTTGTCAATATCAAAAGAATTGTTTGTTTCCAAAAGATGATTAGAATTCAGATTTTTTTTGCTATTAAAACATCTTAAGTCCTACTTAATTAATAGAAAATTAGATATTATAAAGAACCAAACCTTTTTAGAGACTTCCAAGTCCCAAGAGGTCGTTAAAGAAAATTATATGCATTGTGTACACTAGTTGTCATAGGAAAATCAAGCACAAAATTAGATATTCTGACGAAGCCACTACCCTGACTAAATTCAGAGTATCAAGCTAGAATCCACTCAACCGACTAAATTCATCACCACGCCAGAATCCACTTTCCATTCTGAATCACTTACTACCTCATCGATAAAAAAGCCTGCGCGATAATTTCCCAGAACTTAATTTCATTACTAAGTTTTTGAAAAACTCCCCCTTTCGAGTTCGGAAACAGCCGGTGGAAGTGATATTGCGTATCCATTAAAAGTTGTGTCATTTTGTAGGGGTCTATTCAATAAGAGTTGGTTAATACGACGAATTGGAAAATGTTACGGGAACGAAAACTCGTAAAAGCTCTCTGTTTGAACTTTGACATCTGTCCAGAATATTGACAAAAATAATCTCGAAGTTTATGAATATTTTTTCCGGGAGAATGGAGACACATCAGGAACAAACAAATAAATTTCATTTTCTTACATAGATAAGTTTTTAGAACGATCTTAAAAATGAGAGAATTTTTCGAAATAGTTGAATTAAATTCGCGAACCAAATTCTAAATAATAGGGAAACGATTATTTCATTTAAATTATGCCGGTACAATTAAAATGATGATAGATAAATAAATTTGTTACTCTATTTTTTATCATTAAGGCTATTTTAGAACCAGAAACTTCCAAACAATTTCAAATTAAAAACACGAAATAGCACGCATCTCACCAAGTAAATATCAGAAATGACAAATGATTTTGAAATCCATAACAATTTGTTACATTTACTCTTTAATTATTATTTCAAAACATGGTATAAAGATAAAACAAAAAAATATTCGAAATTTAATTTTTTTTCGTAAAATTGACATATTGCGACTTACAATCCTATTCTCTTGACATCATTTTTCAAATTAATTTTTAAAACATCCACTAAAAATTCATTTAAACGTAAAATGGTTAATAAGTAAAAGTAAAGTAAATAAATAATAATACGTAAGATAGTTAATTGAAAAACAATAGGAAGGTATGCCATATATTTAAATAATTATAAAATATACGTACGTCATTGTATATCAAAATTATTATAAAAAATAATAAAATCGTTAAAATAAAAAATAAAAATGTCGTGACCTATGAGGAGACCAAGTTACATTCAAAACACGTCTAATGCGATACAAATTTTGATATTTGACAAGTAATATTTCATTGAACAAGTAAACAAACTCGAGCGGCTCGTAGACAGTAAAAAATACAAAATATAAATAAAAAGACAAGAAAAGAAAGGGATTCAATACGAAGCTGTAATGGCAGACGGAATGTAAAAATTTTAATGAACTAATTTTTACGTAAATATAACGGTTCGAATCTTTAAACGCGTTTATCGCAGAAAAACTTTTTCGATAGCTGTCTGCATGGTAACTCGAAGAATTTTCAATATTTTTTTTAAATTTTCAAAATACTTTTGTCTATCGGTTGTCGAGCCATTTTTTGTAAATTCTATTTCATTTCAACACTACGGGTAACTTAAACATCACAACATTTCAAAAGGGGTAACTTAAATTAAAATTGTCATAATTATTTTTTTTAAATCGCCCGACAAACCATAACGGTAACCTTCTTTTTAGAACATTTACAAAAATAGATTCATTAATATTTCAAAGAGATATCATGCAGAAAGTAATGATCAATTAACCGCACATGTCATTTTTATTTCATCATATTATTTTGTATAAACTAAACACCCTGAAAAAAGTACATTTTTACGCGGTCGGCTAGGCGTTACCCCTTAAAGTATCATTTTTTTATAAATATCTAATTCTTAACCATTTCGCCCAGATCCGTCCCTTCATTTCTCGTACACCACAAAAGCTAAATAAACATCTAAAACATTTTGCTTCATCAGCTCAGCTGAACATGAAGCCGTTATTAAAGTTCAGTTATCGCCGAAAACGTGACAAAACCACATGAGGTCGAAAATGTTAATGGAATGTTAAAAATTTCGCAACAAATTTTACAAAAATGTCGGAAAAAATATAATTGTATTTTTCATCAAACTACATTATATTACGGAGACAAAAAAAGGTAGACGTGTATGATTTTTCGAAAAGAGGATTATCAGAATAACTTTGATTATAGCAACAAAAGACTGAAGCCCTTGTCTTACTAATCTACTGCGTGGGTATTATAATTATGAAATACATAATGCTGTCAAAGTAAAAACTTATTAACTTAACTGAGTGGGCGCCTCAGGTCTACTTACCTGCGCTACTACGCAGCTTACTTTCATTATTTAATTATTTTAACCCATATTTAAAAAAAAAATGTAAACAGCCAATACTTGAACGAGTATTTATTTGTTATATCGCACCTCTTTCAGCAGGTTTTTCAAATAGTTTATATTTTGTCAAAGAAATGTATACATATATTTTATTATGTAGGTATTACTTTTTTTTACCACATTATAATATTATATATATATATTTATTTATTTATTTAATATATAGTACAAATACAGTTCTTATATATTTACATATTAGATTAACATTTTTTTAAATACTTTATGGTCATGTAGGACCTCAGTGAAGAGAAGCTCTTGAGTCTGATGAGGGAGCCACAGTTCTTATTGTAATATATACAAGTTATATATTAATACGGTAAAAAAGATAAGTTGATAATGAAAGTATTGGAGTTATTTTGAAAAAAGCTATAGGTTTAAATGATTTATGAATTTAAGATTGATTTTAGTAAAAAAAATTATTTTTTTTATTTGCTCTGAAGGGTTACTGATGCATCGTATCTCGATAGGTAAGTTATTATAGTAATTAATGGCTTTATAAATATAGTGATGCTGCATTTGGGTAGTTTTACATTTAGGCATTATAAATTGGTTTCCATTTCTCATAAGTTTGAAATATTCTTAGTTTTCTGTAAGGCTTTTTTCTTTGCATATTTTAATATGGAAACTTGCTTGAAAATATCATCTACGTTTGGTACTGGAAACAATTTAAAGAGATCTTTTGATGGAAACGTTGATTTTTTTTCAGTATTACTTTAATGATAATCTTTTGTGATATTTTTACTGAGTTTAGATTTTTCTTATAACAACATCCCCATCCGATAACACCGCAGAGAGTGAACAATGGCGTAATATACGTTTTTAATAATTTTTGTACTTAAAATATTTCTTAATCTAACGAATATGTAGATACATTTCCTTATTCTTTTTACAATGATGTGTCTATTCCACTTGAGGTGTTGATCAATGATCACACCAAGGTATTTTTTTTCGGAGGTGGAGTTGATTAATGTACAATTATTGTTAGGTAGTTTACAGTTCGTATTACATTTTTGCTCATGGATTATAATTTTGTTGTTATGGGGGATTCCGAAATGGCTTGTTAGTGACGTGCTTAAGGTATCATTTAATTTTACTATTTAAGGTCTATCTGCTAGGTAGCTTTTATCGGATATTTTTTAAAGATATATTTGTTGCTTGCTATCATATTGTCGTTAAATAATAATAATAATAATTATAGTATTATTTTGTATTTTTAGAAATTGTAATGGTTTTTTCAAATTGGAATCATTAAAAAGTTTGATTACTACCAACGGCGCCAGCGGCCCGATAATGTCGCGGAATATTTAAAATTTGAATTACTCCGTCAGTAGGTATAATAGGTACTTGACTGCGAATTTCGAAAATTTATGACAATTGGTTCACAGATGACCGCACACTTCGGTTTTTTATAATTATATATAATAAAGAGATATTTTTAGAGATTTTTGACATAAATATTTGTCTAGACATGTTTCATTTTCATTAAATCAATTATTACATGATGGTAAACTTAATTTACAAAGAAAGGGAGTAAAATAAAAACTTGGTTTTTATGGGTTAGTTTTTTTTTAAAGTTAATTATTTATCTATATTCTAAATCAAATATGATGTATATATAGATACTCGAAAATACTAATAGATCAAAAAAATAATAATTACTTGTATGGTTGCAAATATTTGAAGTTGCCACAACGGGAGCATAAAGCATAAAATAATCAACAATACAAAAACGAGTTTTAGCTACTTCCAAATGGAGATTTTTTTTAAAAAGCAATCCATAAATGGACAAAAAGCGACATGGTTTTACGAACGACAATGTTTGAGGAAAGTTTTTGTCGCATAGCGAAATGACTGCGAGTGAGGTGCATGAAACAAATGATTCATTAACCAAGTGCACGCCAGTGCTACTCTAAAAATCGAAACATTTACGAAATTTTTTTTAGTATAATTAATTTGTTCAAGATTTAAAAAAACAGCGAAATATGAATGAACGACTCGTGATAGACGAAAATTTAATGTAAAATCATCGAAAAATAATTATGAAAGCTTTTTAAATGTGTTTTTATTACACGAGTTAAGGAATATACAAATATAACAATGAAAATAATGGGAAACAACATTAATGAATGGAAATTCATTAATGTTGTTTCCCAATTAGGCAATCAATACAACTCTGTTGATATATCGGACACTATACACCAGGGGCGTGCAGTGGGAACAAGAAGCATGACTTTATCCTAAGCATGTATTTTGAAGTGAAACCGAAACAAGAGATGTATATCTCGTAATATTCCAACCACAATAATTAACATATTATCCAGATTTTAATATTTCATAATATTCTGCCAGATAAATATTTAATTTAAATTTTTTTCCCAAATATACGGTTAAATAAAAGTCATGCTTCTTGTTCCCACTGCACGCGCCTGCTATACACATACAAAAGACAAATCTACATAGTTCCTATTTTATAGTTTGCCTACATACTTAATCTATTATTTATTTTATTTATCTTACTAATATTCATTAATTTTTATTTTCTTAAGTGATTATTACTAATTGCATTTATAATGTTGATAATATTATTTTTTTAATTTCCAGCTTACGTACATGGGTAGCTGTGCTCCTTGAACACTTTATATTTCACATTATGTAAAAGTCATGGCGTACGTGCGTTCATCATTTATATAATATGAACGCAATGAATACTAAAAAATTTGAATCGAAGTATAGACATGAACAAAAACAAAAAATAAATAGGTATGTGGGATTTGAATAAATTAATAATTAAAAACACTTTTTAGAAATGTTCAAAATAAAAAAAACAACATTTCTAACAAAAAAATATGTTACAAAGGATTAAACTTCTTTATATGAATAAAGACACATACTAAGACCTAAAAAGTCGATGAAAAAAAATTTTTTAGACCATCAGTGTTCTCCATTTCCGCAGTGTCGTTCCAGTTTCCAAACAGTGGAGTAATTCAATTTCCATGCCACGTATAAAAGGCTATAAAACTTTAGTTTAGGTAAATCCAGTCCAACGCGGAATAAATTGGCAAAAAAACTGACAACTTTGTGCCGTCTCATCCTCCCACGGATAATAAAGTAATACAAACGAGACACGTCAATTGCCCACAGACACGTACACATGTAACTACATAACACTCGCATTAAAACTTCGCAGGGACAAACAGTATCAGTGCGAAAAGGTCGGTTTTAATGTGGGTTTTGTAAAGGACTGTATTTTATAAATAAGGTTTTACGTCTGTGCAGAAATTTATATTTCACACACCTTGCCGGTGCTTTATTTTTTATAAATAAATCTAAACTCAGTCAAAATATCACAAAGGATCATTATTAAAGTAATACTGAAAAAACCCATCTTTCAATAAAAAAAGTTTTCAAATTGTTTCCAGTACCAAACGTGGATGATATTTTCAAGCAAGTTTCAAGAAAAAATCTTACAGAGAACCAGGAATACTTTACACTTATGAGAAATGGAAACCAAATCATAATGCCTAAATATAAAACAACCCAAATGCTGAACCACTATATTTATAGAGCCATCATCTTTTTTTTTTTTTATTTATTTAATTTATGGTACAAATATAGTTCTTATATATAACATATCAGATTAAACATTTTTTTTAAATACTTAGTAGTCATGTAGACCTCATCATCATCTACTATAATAAACTTCCTATCGAGATACGCCGCATCAATACCCTTTCAGAACAAATTACAACCTTCTTAAAATCCAACATAAATTCATAAATCGTTTAAATTTAAAGCTTTTTTCAAAATGCTTAAATATTTTTCATTATCTAATTATCTTCTATTACTATCCGTACTATTAAATGATTCACATATTACATGCCTACATACAATATAAAAATTGAAACTCCCTTATCGGACTCAAGAGCTTCTCTTCACTGATGATGTCTACATTACAAAGTCTAAAAAAAAGTGAATTTAATATGTAAAAACATGTAAGATTTATATTATGTACCATATTTTAATAAATTAAATTTTTTAAAAAAGGTATGCACTTCCACATAGCCTTGTCTATTTTCATTGGTTGCGTTATCTTAACAATCGCGTCTTGACCTCTATTATATAACATTATATAGGTCTTTTCATATAAGCTCGCAACTGAGTTAGTGTTGGTACAGTGCGTAATATGCGCTATTTCGTTTCGAATTGTTTCGTTTGTTAAGTTTACGGATACGAAAGGGGCGCACAACGAAGCAATGCGCGTATTATGCACTGCACCCACTCTAACTCAGTTGCAAGCTTATGTGAAAAGACCTATATTACTAAGTCAATTTTGACATAATGACGTTTGACAGATATCTTGATAATTGTCATAGAAACTTTACGCATACATAAGTATGTCCAGTTAATTTTGTCTAAAGATATTATAACGTTATCCTGAGAATAGCAGGGAATATGTCGAATACAGCCATACTATTTAATCAATAAAAACCACAATTACTGAATTTAGCACGTAGTTTAATAATTTTTAATAACATTGTAATTATGCACTCGTGATTTTTCGTATACAGAGTGTCTCGTAGCCAGTAGTAAAAACTTCGGGGAGTCTTCTTCATTCAATTTTGAATAGAAAATATTATATACACTTTGGGTGAAAAGTTAACAGTTAAGGAGATAAGCGACATCAAAGAATACATTTTTTCCATATTTCTGATTTATATTTTGTTAAACGTTAAACCATCAAGAAAGTAATTTATATTAAATATTTAAAAAATTATTTGCCTTGATACAAGTACTTTCATAATACTCCAAAATTTCATAGAAGGATAAGAAAATGCATACTTTCACCCAAAACTAGAATAAACCACCTTAGACTACATAAATAATATTTTATATTCAAAATTGAATGAAGAAGACTCCTAGAAATCTACGTCACACCCTGTATAATATATAGCAATAATAAGTCAATTGTTCGTATTTCGTATTGCTATTACATATTTCTTCAAACTGCTTTTATTTTGAAAAAGTATTTAAAATTATATTATTTAAATTAATGAAACAGTTCAAACTCTTACATTCAATTATACAATAGTTCCTTAAATGGCCAACGAATCGTACAAAAACACATGTGGAATAACCAATAAAAAGTTAAGATAAGGACAAAGATGTCAAGTTTTACGAAAACAACAAAAAAGTACAAAGTATGTGAAATATAATTACTGCGATGCAAGGCGCGTAGATTCCAAGGACGAAAATATCAAAACACGCGGCAGGGGACGACGCGCAGCGTTCGTAACAGAGAAGTTCGAGCCCGGTTGCATAGTGAACACGTATTACACGCTCAGAGCATTTTATCAACCAAGTACAATTTCCCTTTTAATGTTAGCCTTATTTAACGATTTCTCAAAATGTGCGATCTACAATGTTATCCTAGAAACAAAACTAGTTCTGTATTTTAATTTTATAGTATGCATATTGACGCTAGGGTCCCCGAAAGCACACAAATCTTAAATTCTAAACGATATTTAAATAAAATCTTCCTTCAAAATCAATTACCGATATCCTGGCCCCATTCGCGTAGCCGAAGTATACCCAAAAAGGTTTATTTTACATTAATATTCGTTTACCTACCTCATGCCCACCTACGGATGACGTAACAAAGATTACACTTTGACTATATATAACTCATGCATCTTTAGGCCTATTGTAGGATAAAAACGGGGATTTTAAATCGGTGGGACGAGAAATCCCCGATGGGAACGCGGGTTACGTTCAACAGAAAGGAGGGATAAATTGAAAGCAAAATGAAAATTTTCTGCTTACCGCCATGGATTTTTAACGAGTGTACAAATCTCCTGTACTCCACATTTCTCTCACTCAACATGTCACAGTAATTAGACGTACAATTCAAAGGTCTCATCTAAAAATGCAAAAGTCGTGAATGTAAATTATTTATGTTACGGGCATAAATAAATATGCACCGTCTATTTTCGAATGTTGGAATCACAACCACCATTACACATAATTGCTATTTTAAGAATAACGCAGACTGTTGTAAATCTACGTCTCGTCTATTTTTGAGAGTTGAGGTAACAATTGCCAAAACAGCAATATTAATAATTTCAGAATAGATCAGGTACATAAGATCAAAGATAAAACATCGTTCTATTGATTTGTATGACAGTTGTTTGTATGTTAAGTAGAACCAACTGAAAAACCACTTGAAAGAATATAGAAACAAGGAATAGCTCCTTTAAATTTGTGACGGTCAAGAACCGTCGCGAGTCTAGCCGCACGCATTTGACTAGTGCCCGCCAATCAGGGCTCGATGCGGCTAACCCGGTCTTGGTCATCACAGTTACCTAGCACTGTCGTCGGCCGCCGTAGCAAACGCAAAAGATATTCCTGTACGCAACTATCTGTAGATCGGCTCATTCCTATCCTACGTCCGTTGCATACAACTCACACATACTACAAACGCCGCACACACACGACACAAAAAGAGTGCTAGTGAATCATCAGGACATCGGTCACTAGAAGTAACATCACCCGATGTCATAATGAAAAGTGAATCCCCTTCCGTATCCCCTTACGTCTGCTGCATACAACTCACACATACCACATACGCGGCACACACACGACACAAAACGAGTGCTAGTGAATCATCAGGACATCGGTCACTAGAAGTAACATCACCCGATGTCATAATGAAAAGTGAATCCCCTTCCGTATAATTACCTCTACAAAATAAATCTCTTAACAATCATTGTTTTTTAAACCAAAAAGGTAAAAAACCTATTTTAAATTACAATGTTGCACCACAGAGTAAATGCCATGGTTAAAATATTATTAACTTATTTATACAGATCTACAATTCATTTACGGAATCACGACTAAGTTTTTGTCACAACGATAAAGCACTAAAAAGTAGTAATATAATTATAATGTGTTTTGCGAAGATTTTCGAGTGAATTTATTTTGTTAAAGAATAGATTGGTGAAATTCGGTGCTGGGTGGGAATTTTAAGTAAATGGCTAAGAGGAAAATTCGTTTGATATTCGTTTGTCCCTTGAGAACGTAAAAATATTTTTTTTATATTTTAGCACGTAAAATTAATTTCACAAAACAAACTTTCTATAAAACACCTTGATAATTTTTAACTTCGACCGATTTAGGTACCACTGTATCTTTGCCAGGATGGACGAACAAAGGCACTCACGCATTGTACCTACATTCTCTATCGTTCCAACGAAATTAAAAATAATAAATGTGGTTTAAACAAAATTTGTAAGATTTTTAGAAATTAATAATTTTGCCAACTAGAAGCTATGAACATTAAAAATATTATTATCCGATACGCGGCTTATGTAAAAAAAAAAATATCCACTAAAATGTTGATCAGCGCTGGTCATCCAAGTGTCTCCCTATCTCGAGGCACGCGTGAATGGCAGGAAAATGCGGAAAGTTTACTATTTTTTGCGTTCGCACCGGGGAAAAGTTTTCAACTCGTCGGGAGGGGGTGGAAATACCACAAATGGCTGCCGTCGCGCGCTGTCAGGGCTGCTAACGCGGGCCTGCCCAATATATCATGGTTTTTATTCACTTACAACACCTCCAGCGAATAGGGATGGCGCAACGTAAAAAGGGAAACGCGAATGTATCAAAGCGGTGACGTGATGATAAAGAGGTTTCTGTTTTTTATCGTTTGAGGTTCATATTTGAAGCGTCGTATATCAAAACAGAATTAATTTGTTTTAATATCTACATGTATTTTGCATTGAACGATTCAATTCACAGATATTAAATTTTCATTTGTGCGTTTTTTTCAATCGCTTCTAAGCAGATTACCAAAAAGTCAACGTCATCCTTCAAAGGGCTGATAGGTCAATTCATGATAGACCAGAATATCAAAATATTACCTTAATGAAAAAATTTTAATTTTCGAGATACTGGAACTTTTATGAATTTCACTTAAGTCAAGAGATGACAAGGAGTTTTGGAACTCCTGTATATCGCAAATTATATTTAATGGACAAAGGGAATATTGGATTTATATAAGGCTTATTTTACTGCCCGTTTACCCAAAGATTTTTATTCTTGTACACATTTGTTTCATATATCCTTATGTCTCAGTACTTCTTATCGTCACTATAAATCACACAAAATTTTCAAGACTTGGAAAAATAAGAAACAATTATTATGGTATTTGGTGGGGGGCATTTACATCTTTTAGATAGTAGATCAAATTGTCGTAAATAACGTAAGGTTACAACCAATTATAAGCTAATTGTATAATAATTGCAGGATTTTGAAGCTGAAAATTCATGAAAATCATTTGTTTTTTAAATTGACTTATTATTTTAAACCTAACACTAAATATAATAATATAAAAATGTGAAGACAGTGTAATTTGGTGGGCGACCCTTGCGTGTTGCCTGAGCAATCTCGTGTTGTGCGCTGATTGCGTGTCATGCTCTAAAGTTGTAATTCCAGCGTAATTCCAGCAAGTAACTTTTACGAACAGATAGACAGATAACGAAATTATTATATTTAGATTTACTAATTTATTGTACTTAGATTTATTTTTTGTAAAGGATGTTCAAAATTTAAATTTGAGAGTAATATATTATAACTAAAGTAATATATTATATGTAACTAACGAAAACAAACAAAAAAACACAAAATTATTCGGGATCCCGATCCGTAGGGATTCTTTCATGGAAATTCTAATCTCGAGGGTTCCCGAAAGGGCAATCCCGGCTCGGGATTACATTCCCTAGCTGTAACCCGCCAACACCGACGGACTTTTTATTTCTGAATTTCAACCTTACATTAAATACCTAACTATTAATTATTAGTTATGTATTAATTAGCCAGAACAAAAAGGTGAATTGGGAAATCAATCTACAATGATTTCCCACTGATTGAGTAGCTTGTTGGTCTTGTGGTTAGGACTCTCGCCTCGTGATCCAAAGGTCGCGGATTCGAATCTTACTCCAGACCAGCAAGTTAGTCCTACTTCTACACACACTGAATTATGAAATTTTACGTAGTTAACAGTCGCATAAACCTAAATCTATGCTTACAATATCGCAATACTCGCTTACGCAGGTTGCGTGCGTGTGATAGAATTCATTGACGTTGGATCTTGGAACCCACGCTCTTGAGATATGTGCAGTTATTTTATATGTTGCATAACTTTTCAATCAACTAACATTATATTTTAATTTTGTTTTCTGCAGTGGTTCCAGTTTCTCAATCGTAAAAAGTGTATTACGTAACGTTATTTTAATTTTTAACGCTGCAACAAGCCGTGAGGCTCAATTACTGAAGCGAAACACGTCACAAAAACACCCAAGCTTGAGAAAATCACATTGATATATTATGTCCTCGACGAAATTATTCATTGACAGAATATTCTTGGGAAAATTAACTATACCGTTAAATTAACTATACGTAAAATAACTACTCCGGGAATCGATTAAGGTCTCCCAGTATAATTACTGTACAATTAACAACAACCCCAGAGTTGTGTTCACAACATGAAATAAACGTGGATCATCTAAGAGCACGTCCTGATATAATTATCTTATTTAACTACTGCAAAGATATCTCAACTATCCTAGTCAACTGGGCCTAATCTCCTTTCAAGCTCCTTGCAGACGAACGCTGCGGGTTCGACAGAACATCCTACAAATAGAACATCCTATACTCAAAATACCATACGCAAGGCATTCAATGACGATCGCAACAATATTGGTCTTACCGCGCTGAAAAGAAACCTATGGATTGTGTGTTCTTCATTTTAGCCTCCACCTCCCTCGCTCCAACACTCACAAGCACCACTCAACTTTTTAGCCCTTCTCAAGCAACAATCAAATCATCGTCACTATCTCGATTTTGGCCAATCTCTCATTGCATCTTTTCTCTTCTTCAACAATTACCCTGACTTCAATCTCCTCCCCCATTTCCCCCATCCTTACCTATTCCTATATTTTTTTCATATTTTGTTGCCATTAGTTCACTTTTAATATCCTCTGTTACCTACAATAAATTAACGTAAAAATACTATCCAATCCAACTCTGTGCTTTATTAACCACGCATAAAACATCTGTGAATACTTTTAATTGGTTTGTGTAATATACACTATGTTTTAGCATTATAACGATTAGAACTGTTAAGATTGCTTAATAAATAAATTTTTAAAATGTCCACTGTCCACATGTCCACTGTGTTATATATTTCAAAGGCCACACATAAAACTATCGCATAAGCTTTAAAATAATTCCATACAAAAAAAATGTTGAAAAAAACTTTAAAGATTTATGAATACCGCTAATGTTTAATGTTTTCTGTTCGGTAACCGACCGTCATTCACTATTGCCGGCGATAACCGAAGCGCCGACCGTAAATTCGATCGTCACACATACAACAGGGTGATCAATCATCCGACCAGCCCCCAAGGGGTAGTTTTGAATACTTCATCTGGAATAAGGGAGAGTTGTCGATGGGCGATTAAAAAATACAATCCACTGGGCGAGGTAGAAACAATATCCAAAATAAAATGAAAATAGTTAAAATAAAACAAAGTTAACACCTAAAATAACTATCTTTCCTTGATAAGGTTGTGCAGGATCGTTAAGAGCGTGTTTACGCGAAATATAACTTCACTAATTGAATTACCATCAAAGTTACCAAATTAATATCGCGACATCAAAGTGGACCAATTAGAAACGAAATATACCTACATACCTCACCCGCCCTTATGAAATAAGCTCTTCCCTATATTGTCACCTTATCCTTGAGTAATGACATAAAGAGATAAGGAGATTAATTAGACCTTTGTGCGTTAATTAAAAATATTAATATAAAAATTAAAACTGAATAACACTAATATAAATTAATCGACCTACAAGAAATGATGAATGAATTAACCGAATCTCTTGAATTTATGCTAAATATTTGACGGATTAGAAGATTACTGCCAATAAATTACAATAAAAAAATAGAACAAATACAATGACCGGATCGCAATCATTAAATTAATTAGGTGCATATATGGGGTAAAAAATAAAATAAACAAATTCCTGTTCAAGAATGACCATTCCGTTATCCTGTAGATCTTACGCATATAACACCCTAATCGAAACGATGCTTATTATTGGGTTAAATATGTATAGTGACCAAATCTAAATAGCTATGGTTAAGATTGTAATAAATTACCTACATACCCACCCGCTACCCAAACAAAATTTTCATTACCCACATAACAGACGAAATAAATCGCGTTTTGAAAAAGATGACATACCTTGTCAGGGTACACCTACCTTATTACTTTGAGGTTTTTTTATGTTTGGATATACCTATTTCGATAAGATTGATATTTTTCAAGCTAAATTATTTATGATGTCTTTGTCAAATCTTGCAAGTTGGTTGAGTTCTATTTGTTACTCATACTAATTAACCAAAAAATAATTTGTAGGGTTACTTAATAGTTACATTAGTAGTTAGTAGGGAAAGTATAAATAAATAATTGTTTTATTTTATTTCTATTCATTTTAAATACTTCTTTCAACTGTAATATTTTTTTCAACTGTAATATAATGTGTTAACTGTTTTACAACGGTAATAAGTGTTATCCTCTATAAATATTATACATATTTTTTAAACGCCTTTTTATTTAGTCCTTTAACGATATGTTCAAAATTTACATTTTCATGTTTAATGTCTTAATGGGATTAACTTCGAAAATAACAAAAAGATTAAATTTCATATATTCTCACCTATTAAAAATAGTAAAATTATTTGAAATAAATACATTTTTGTAAGTGAATATTTTAAATCTATTGAAATTTATTAAAATAAATTATTTTAGTTCCAACTAGCGATACTCGGTTTCACGACCACGTTGATCACCGACATGATATTTTAAAATCTATCGACACTTCAAATAATAATAACACATCCATGAAAAATTTTAATCCTGCAGATAGTTGACAGGGTAAAGCCCTTTATAGCGCACTTTCAAAGCTGAAATGAAAGATAGTCGATATAACACATTGTTCGAATATCATAAAGACGGACGATATCAGGATTGGCAACTCGAAGACTACAGATTAAAATAGCAAAGAATTTAATAATTTGATGGTAAAAAGAAGCGAAAATATTTATATTTGAAAATTCGGAGCGTAAGGGGCAATCTCAGCAGGTAACATAAATGAAATTTTATTTTATAATAACAGACATTTTAATCTAATTTTCTTCAAAAAAAAATATTTCGCTCGGATAAGTTTCCAATTAATATTTCATGAAGTTGTACATTGATGTAGCTGTGTGCCTTAATTTATTCTAAAAACAAAACCATTAAAAACATTACATAATTTTAAAAAATTCAAAAAAAAATATTTTAAAGAATTTTTATGTATTTATATCTCCACCACGAGCCATCTCGTGATAAAAGCGATTACTATTTTCACAAATAAATATGTGGTTTGGTTTGCGAATCATCGAAACAAGTCTCAATGATAATAGTAATATTTCACTTCAGGGGACACGAGGCGAACAGAGCCAGCGCGCGTCGCGCTACAGTGTGATCGGAAATTAGAAAATCTAAAAATTGTACTCTCTGGCGGGCTGAGCGATTTGTCTTGCCTTCTGTCAATGCGCTCTGAATTGAAAGTAACAATTCGGGATATTTGGATTATATCCAAAGATAAGTTTCATAGACTAATGATTAATGTGATTGATGACCAAAACATGGCCTACAATTTTTTTTTATATATTTTTAGGAACACTCTGGAAACGTGGAGTGTAATAAATAAAATTGGCTCCTCTTGCGAAAAACACCAAAACCAGTAACTATAAAGAGCTAAAAATGTATACATGTACATATAAAAAATACTCTACAAATGCACAGTAATAGATCAAGCCTTTTACACCTTTTCATATAATTTTAATAAAATAAAAACGCTACTAAACTATCCAAGATAAAACATAAATATTTTTTCATGATACTATACATGGGAACGGAAATTGCGAAAAAAGACGAGTTATAAAGAAAAAATGGAGAATTGAAAATGAATTTGGAATTAAAAATGCTTGCAAGAGCATTCAAAAATGTACGAGTGATAGGATTGTTTATAAACAGTTCTCGTTATGTTTGATTTTAAAAATTATTTTTATAGATTTATGTCCCATGGAAAAAAATTGACAATTTCCTTAGAAATCCGTTAAATCACATTAAAATAAACTATAATTAGAAGTAAACGCGGTTAATATCTTAATAATAATTAATTAATTAAGTAATCATACATAATTCACTTTAAAAAAATACTTTTTTAGAAACATAAGACATATCTCCCATTGAACACGGTATAATTGTATACGGAGGAGCGACTAAATCATGAAAGTGATCGTTAAAACCCCAACTACAGCTGAGGTATATAAAAAATTTTGTGACTTGATGTTAGATAGATATATAATACATATACGAGTATGCTTAGACCATGCTTATCTTTTATCTTTAATAAACTTACGTACTTCATACAGACCCAAAGTACAATTACACGCAAAAACAAAGTCTTTAAATCCCGAGAACACACGTCTTATGGTCAAAGATCTTTCAGACGGTATTTAACAGATCAACAATGTCAGACAGAACGGCCAAGATATCCTGAAATCATTAAATCTTTGACTAAGACTTTGATTGGAGAGTTGGGTACACTAGATATTGTTACACTCAGATAAACCAGTCTCAATTGAAGGAAGAGGCAAGTCGGATGGCAACATTACTTCTATAAAGTGGGTGAATGCTTAGAATTGAGGATAACACTTACTTATACTTGCGCGCATATATCTACCTGATACCTTCTTTGTAAACTTTTCCTATCTCAACGCAGATTATTCAAGCGAGTCAGGCAATATATAATAATTTCAACATCTATTAGGTGTTAACACAAGTAGTGTGCGTTTTTTTTTTTTTAAATTTGAAAATGCGCGCCAAAAGTAAAACAAAACGTTACTTCATTCGAAAGTAAATTTTTTACTCTAAAAAATATTGTTTGCGTAACATTTATTATTTATTTAATTACGGGTCTTAGAAATGGGATGTTAAGTAGACAAAAGTGAGCACTTTCGACAACTCATTCAAGACCAGATTGTTTTATCGCATCGAAAAACTTGTAGAGCATTGGAAAGAAGTTTAAATAATAAAGGAGAATACATTATTGACTAATTCGTTGTAATTTTTTGTACCCTTTTGTCCTCATTAAAACTTATGTTATATAGATTTATATAATTTTATTAAAAAATTAAAATAATATGTACAAAATTAAGTAAAAGGTCAAATAAATACTAACAAAACATTTAGAGCCAGTATGAAAAAAAAAACTGAAATCGAAAAAAATGATATTTTAATTTATCTTTTTACGTAAAAAAAACAGTTGTTTGTGCGGGACTAAGATTTGTTTTTTAAAATAGAGATACACGGAATACGTGTCACATCAATATTCTTACTATTTTCAAACTAAGCTAAAAAAGCTTGTGCTATGAAAATAGGAGTAACTTGCTGGTCTGGAGTGAGATTCGAACCTGCGACCTTTGGATCACGAGGCGAGAGTCCTAAGCACAAGACTAACAAGCTACTCTATCAATTGAATGAACTGACAAATAAATTCTCATTTATTATTATTTATCAAAAATATTCACGAGTTTTTTTTTAAATTATTTCGGTAGCATGCAGTTGCAGTCACCCGGTATCTGCCATCGCAATGTCGGATGCGACCGAAAGTTGGAATTGCAACGTTCACATAAACATCCCGATGTCGACACACGCCGCACGGATGGCTCTGTCGTCTACAACCAACTCAGTGGACCGAAAGGAAAAGGATATTAAACCCTACAAGGAAATTTTCCCCAACGACCCGAACGGATATTGCTGTATGCGTTACAAAGTTCCATCAACTGCCTGGCCAAACTTTTAAATTGATAGGACAAACTTGATGTGAATAAAATGCTGCTACTAGAGAGTATTTTTTTTTGACGGCCGTTACGACAATTTATTTCTACGTGACCGTGTCTGGATGATAGTTTCTTTGTTTAGGTTGCATTTGTAAAACAAATGACCACATAAATGTTACCCAAAAAGTATGTAAATATTTTTATTTATAATTCTATAAACAGTGCACACATACTCGTAAATAAATATCCCAATAATAATTTCGTTTTATGTCTATCTGTCTGTCCGTAACATCCTGTAACGTCCCTAACTTCTTTTATAAAGTTTTTTCTTCTATTTTTTATATATAAATAAATATTTTTCATGAAACGACTTCTAAAAGTACCTTCATTTCTGACGGGTTACAGATAGCAGATAAACTATCTGAAATTTACGAAAACACATTTTTTTAAATTATTGTAAAGTAATTGTCAATACACAAACATTAAAAAATGTATTTATATTATTACAACTTCAATGTAAAATATTGTCTTTTCTATAGAAGCGAGGGCCATGTTAAGGAGAGGAGTACGTTAATTAATACGGAGTAAATTATATAGTTATTATATACGGCGTTTGATTAAAAAAATCTTTGATTGCTTTTAGTATGTACTTTTCTTCTGTAAGCTTTTTGATGGTAACCGGTAAGCTGTTAAAATATTTTTTCTCTAGAAATGAATAATAATGTTGCGCAAATGAAGTTACAATTTTTTTTATATAACAATTTTTTAAGCTTTGTTTTAAAATTAGATTTTCTTAAATAAAAATAGAAATGCGAATATGTATCACATCAATATTCAATCTATTTTCAAACTAAACTAAAATCCTTAAAGAGTTAAGGTTATTATTACGGTCGTTAGACATATATTTAACTCTAAATGGTTAATCCCTCCATACTAAAAATACAGTTCATTTTAATCATATAAAAATAAGAATCCTTTTTTAACCATTAATGTCCGAGTTTATCGAAAATACTAAAAATTCAATAAATAATTGTTTAATTAATAAACAAAATTAATGTCTCGTACTGCCGATGGCAGAATAATTTTATAGCCGGTTAAAAAAAATTTTTAAATTAAAAAATTGTTTTAAACAAATATTAATTATTTGTTTAAAATCATTTACACGTTGTTTATTATGAAATTTTAAACAAATATTTTTTGCTTATTATAATCGTAATGCATGATTAATATTTTTGTTTTTATTCATAAAACATTTTAATTTTTCCCAATTTTATCGCAAGAAAAATTCCGTAGGTAGTATATTTCTCTCTTTTGTAAATTTAAGCAAATATAGATAAAATCAAAAACAAATATTAAAAATATACATCAAGAATAATTTGCCCTGGAAAGGGTTAAAATTCACTTCCAAGAATTTTCCTAGCTCCCAATATATTATTGTATTCAGTATCACTCACGGAGCAGTAGCAGAAATGATATCCGCATCACTTGTGATACTCGTGTACTGAATAGAATGATTGTCATACCCTTATGTTGTCTGCGTTGATCATGCATGAATACTCCGCGTATCAAATAATGAAGAAACCTACTATATTATACTAGCATAAAATTTTTAATTATTAATAAATATCGAAAAAAATTGAGTGCGTATATAATAAGTATAACGGACTTTCAAAAACATTACTTTCTTTATATTTATTGCAATAACGTCATGGTGGTAAAGAGGAGAACCCATCTCTCAGAATACCCCTGGCCACCGGGTACCGTGCACAATTTGTGGAAGGGTGTGCAAAAACTTGTTCAAGAATACAATAGCTCCTCAGCCACGCTCGAATGCATAATCAATAAAACATGACAGACGTCATCCTCATAAAGAGGAACCACCGAAGATTATTATCAAAATACATACATAAAATAAGTGAATCGTGGAAAAATATCTAAATATCGTAAATAACCAACTAAATTTAATCCCCAGTTCTATTCTGCAAATATTTCCAATAATTTCCGATCTGAAAGGTCATTTTCTCATATCCCTCATTGTACTATTCTCTGTTATTATTTTTTAACAAAAAAAACTATTTTCAAAATTAGTTTTTTATCACCCTGACGAAAGAAATTGTACTTTCAAAAACAAGCAGGTTGTAATAAAAACAAAGTGAATTACAAATTCTTTTTTTTCCCAATAAATTCGTTTTTTTTTTAATGTATCGCAACTATGCGTGGAAACCTGAATAACATGGTACTAGAATTACGTGGATAGACCTGCGCTGCCTTTTCCAAGGGTTAAAACAACAAAACATGGATCTTGGCACACGGAACTAGCGACGCCGAAATTCACGCTTGCGAGTGCCAGCGAAAGACAAAAATCCGTGCCAGGGGCGGCGCATCGTAAAGCACTCCGAAGTATGGTGTACGGTTAAACGAGAAAAAGAAGAAATTGGAATAGCGAACTCACATAACTTATAAGATAGAAGAAGTTATGCATTTCAAATTCACCCTTTTGTATAGAAAAAAAAATGGGGTTCGGAAAAAATTTTATTCGGCAGTATTTTAATTAATGCCAGCGATTTGAGCCGTTTTATTGATTGTTATACCATCTTTAAAGCATTTAATTTAATTAAAATGCCAATTTAGTCAGAGCTGGCACGGCCGCATGCAGGTAGGCGATTACGTCAGAGCTCCTGGATCATTCCGATAATTCTGATAGTCTAATTTGCAACCGCCTGTGCAAATTCGTTGCACGCAACGGACTTCAAGTATTCGAATCAGTAGGTAGATGGTATATTCGTTCAAATGATTACTTGCCGAATACCTGGGCGATCGGTTACAAGACAGAGAGAGCTATTTTATGTCGGCACCCAGCGCACTAACTGTTTTATGAATTCGCCTATACATGGATCGCACCGAATAGGCAATCAATACAGCTATGTTGACATATTTAAAAGTTGGAACACTACACACAAACAAATGACAAATCTACTTAGCTTCTATTTTATAGTTTGTCTACGTACTAAATCTATTATTTATTGTATTTATCTTGCTAATATTCTTTCATTTTTTATTTTCTACTTTTGATTGTATATTACATATTGTAGATATGATATTATTTATTTTTTGTAATTTCTTACTTATGTACTGAGATAGCTATGCTATTTTAACACTTTATATTTCACAATATGTAAAAGCTCAACCAGGTCGTGTATCATAAAAATGTTTTAATATTTAAGATTTTTTATATTTTTTATTCTTGATTTTTACTGTACGTACTTTCTTTCCAAATAAATATTAGAAATCGATCTAAGATGGTAAAAAAGACAGTCAACCTCAGAACAGTTATTTCTATATATCTAGCGAGATAGGCAGTGGCCCTGAGCTTGCTACATTTTATCCTATACTGTTTACTTGACACATAATAATACTATAACTATATATGTATTATTATGTGTCAAGAAATTATATGTACTTTGTCCAATAAAGGCCGAAACGGTAACGAAACAAATAAATCATTTTTAGATTAATAAATTTTGAGGTTATAACATATTCATAATTTTAAATTAAAGTCTCAATCGAATAAAAATAAATCACATATTGCAATTATCACAAATGCAAATTGCTAACCATAATTGTTAACTTTGAACAACTGCACGGTATAATCACAAAACGGTAATTCTTTGCACGCCGATCATCCAAACACCGTCAGGACCACACGTCCGCAAGGACACGCTCTACTACCCTATTGCTGCTCACCTAATTGGCTTCCGTGCCAAATTGTCGCTAAGCGGCAGCGACCGCAAAGCTGTTTTTGATAATGCAATTTTTGATAATTTTCCATTCGTTTTTTCGTCTAACGGAACAAAAATAAACTTTAAAAAATGAAAAAAAAACGCATGGCTTTGGCACACATCCATTTCATCAAAACTTTAAACAACAGTTTAAAGGTTTGAGGTTCGTTCTTGTTATCTTCTCGCCATTGTCTGGTGACTCAGTTTACACTGTTATCTTTTGTTCTCGTTCTAATACAAATGATTCATTATTTATACACTTACTTGGGGTCAGATGAGTATAAATTTATTTTTACATGTAACTTAAGGGGTTACACCACCCTGGGGGCCTGAAATTTAGGTAGTAATTGGATGATTTTTTACAAGGAGGTGATTAATCATTTTCATTTTTTTAACGACACTTTTTGAGGAAC
This sequence comes from Agrypnia vestita, assembly GCA_016648135.1. Lineage (NCBI taxonomy): Eukaryota > Metazoa > Arthropoda > Insecta > Trichoptera > Phryganeidae > Agrypnia > Agrypnia vestita. The sequence goes on along the minus strand of JADDOH010011286.1, from coordinate 112,575 downwards.
ATATTAAATTATTATTTATTGGAAAAATTTTGAAAAAAAAAACAAAACGGCAGCGTCTTGTCCGTCCCCGTGGAGCTCCTTCGCTGTGACTGAGATGCAACATTCTCCGGTGCAAGTTTGACCGAGACAGAAAAAAAGGTCATGAACTTATTTAGGAATGAAATATTACGGATGTTTTTATTTGATAGGTAGCAAATAGCAATAGTTAAGAAAAAAAATTAAGAGATTTTTAAACTGCACCCAATTTTACAAAAAATGTTTTTTTCCAAATCGGATACGCTGCGTGACAGCTATTTCATTTATTAATAATTAAATTACCTTGTTTTTCTGTATAGGATAAACGTGCATGTTGCAAAACCAAACTTATAGAAAGACATGCAGAAAAATCAAATCAACGAAAAAATATTTTGGTTGATACCCGGATTCGAACCCAGATCACCTAGCTATCCGCACAGATTTTTTACCAATTACACGACATCAGCCTGGTACCTTTCCGCCAATACATCGAACTTCAGATCGAAGGAACTAATGGACATGACACGGACATTTTTTTAAATAATCCTTATTTAAAAAAGTTTACCAAATTTCTGAATTTCAAGATCCCAGGATGGTGTAAACCCTTAACTTTAAAATGAAATAAGATATTTGCTAACTTAAGTGTCATTTTAATTATCAATTAGGATCCAGAAAACAGTGGCGGGTAGACAAAAGGAGGGATCCGAGTTTGTCGAAAGGTTACAAGTAAAAGTCAAAAGGTTACAAGTAAACCGCCTTGTTTTCCCAGCGTTACACAATGTCGCCGTTGTAAACTTGGAATTAAAATGTTACTCGCTAACGTTTCGCGTAACAGGTGGAAAGCGTTCAGCGCGAGATGGGCATAGTTCCCCACAAAAGGCGCGAACGGGAACGTTGGATTACGGCGGGATTAGCGTTAAAGCGCCGTTTCGCGTCACACGACCCGCGAATTGTGTTGTACCTACATTAACGGACAAATTATATCGTCTACGGTGGCAAATTGTTACGACCCTATCTTAAAAGGCTCAAATTACAGCCTAAAATATTAATCAAGTGCAAACTATTTTATGTTACTTAAGGAAAATTAAAATTAAGGTTTATTTTACGTACGAATGCAAATCGAATGAAAAAATTTAAGTATGATTTTATTTTTGAGATGTCAATTTGCAAGTTAATTATTTTATTAATTTTAATTAAGTAAAAACTTTGTTTAAATCACATGGAGTTCTCTTGGAACTCCAGGGAGGTTATACAAAATTAAATTTTAAATTAATAATTATGCTCAACCACAAAGCTAATGCTATAAGCATCAAAAATAAAGTGCAAAATATTATTTAAACTATTTTATAATAATGCCGAATCCAATAGATTCAAGAAGAAAAAGAACTGTACTCTTACTAATTTATGACTGTTGCGTTTAGTTTGCTGAACTATTAGCTTAAAATAATATATAAATTTAAGTTTTTTTTACAAATAAATTATTTTATGCGGGTGCGCAGTAGCGTAGAAATATTACTGAACCTATGAAGAAATCGAATTTTCAAACAGTAAATAAACGTTAACGTAAAAAAAAATTAAAGTACACTGAATTCAATACAAATATGAAAGATAGGATATATAAATGTACACACGGTATATTTATATTCTAATAAATATTGGGAAAATAAATGGAAAAAACTAAATGGAAAACAATCATTGCATGAAATGTTTTCAATTAGCAGTATCGTCATAAAAATTTTGATATACTGGAATAGAAATATTAAAGCGAAGCTGCCTTAAATAAATACTCCCTTTTAGAACTTTTCAATCGAGGCTCAAGTTGAGAGTTGGATGTCGTAGTTTATATCGATAAACTACTTACGGCTCTATCGAAAAACTACTTACGACAAATACTAACGAGACCTAGAATAATCTTCTTAACTAACTTTGAGACGATTAATAACATGAACTTTCTAGGCGATTTTTTACTTAATAACGAAATAATATCGAAAACGTAGATAAGTACATTTACAATATTAATACCGAATCCAAGAGATAGTTAAAACTATTTTATATTATAAACTTTATTTAATACCTACCTCCACATATAAATGCTTAATTTCAATACCAGTGGTTTACATATTTTTTTCATACCTTGAATTTCATTGTAGTTACTATATTTTATAATTTTTTTTACACCCATCGAATAGCCTAATATTAAGTTGACAGTGTATTAAGCATGCGAAAAATGGATTTGATATTAGAAAAAAATTACATTATTTTCAACTAAGAAAATTAACATGTACAAAGTGTTTCAACGAGTGAATTGTCAAATTTCTGGGGATTTTCTTCGTCAGTTCTTATTAGACAGATATCAAGACAAGACAAATTCGTCACGGAAAAGGGCACGCAGAAATAACGCATTTTAATAATGAAAACTTATTTCAGAAATCAATGTTCAACTACCGTGATAATAATTACGTGAAATTTTGGGTCATAATCACGTGCCAGCTGCAGCAAATATAATTTACATTTTATCCAGCATTTTTGAAGACACCGAATATCTTCTGCAACTCGGAGCGCTCGTTCATTGGAGAACATCGTAGGCTATGCCGCAGAAATGACTGACACCTCTATTCGACGTTCTCTCAACCATCTCTACAAAGAATTTTGAAAGGAAATCTGCACCTATATTCGTACAAGCTCCAGTTGACAGAGCTCTTCAAGCTACAGACCACGAACGACGTCATAATTACAATAGTTGGAAGTTAGATCTCAATAAAAATGACAATTATCAGGCTTAATTACGCACAAATGTCATTTGGTGAAAACGATACACATTTGTATGGTTATCAGATGTAACTAATTCAATGATACAGTGATCCGCACATAATTGGCAGCTCTAAATAAATTATAGAAAACAGAATTTTATAGAAAACATGAAATTGACAATTGTTTCATTTCTTGACCGACCTGCTCTTGTCGAGACTGGCTGTTCGGTGTCCACCAAGATGTGGACACTTACATTGGCTGCAGATAATATTCGTGAATCCATAATCTATTATTGGCATTTGCGTCACAACCACGAATTGGCATTTACGTCACGACCACAAATTTACATTTAACAGTGAAACTAGTGAAAACACTACCGCCTGGCTTAAAATTATTACCGAATATACCTCAGGATTATTCTCGTAACCACAGGGTGTAATTTCGTTTCGTCGGATTCTAGCACCCCACTGTGACCATATGTGTCCTAAGCTTCGTCCGTTTCGTCATCGACAAGTAAGTCGAGCTTCCTGTGCCTTTCATCGTATGCAGTCCGCACTATCGTTCGTTCCCATTACCTTCCATCTCCCTTCATGTTATCCCTACCATCCTCAATTCCGGCGACTTGCGTCGGAATCGCTGGGTGCATGTAGACATATCCAAATAAGGGAGAAATGTGAAGACGAGGACTGACCTGGGTGGGAGAGTCCTTGTGCACCATGAGCGCCGAGACCATCTCGGGCAGGGCCGTGGGCGCCTCCACCATGCGCGGTCCGAAGGCCAGCAGGGTGCGCTCGGCCCGCGAGCGCCGCTCGGAGGCCACGCCGCCGCCGTGCGCCGCCAGCCGCAGCAAGTTCTGCGCCGAGACGCTGTTGCCGGACGGCTCGGCTCCGTCCACATCTGAAACCAAACCAACCAGTCGGTCAGTCATCTTAAAAGCACTCATTACTTTGTCCGATGTAGAAACTATTGTAGACGCTCACAATACTAACAATGCTACGTACATTATTTCCTTATTTATGTCTGTCCACTCATCAGTCCGTGTAGCGCAGCATAGTGCAACGTAAAACAAACATTCACATTTATTTATTCATTAACGGATCCAGATTGGCTATTTACAAAAGATAAATAACAATACATGTACCACTTACAAAATATGTCCTTAATGAAACAAAACTTAAATGAATTTTGTGCAAATACGTTTATTAAACATACATCAAAAAATAGATTTTAATCAAGAAGGAAAAGAAATGTAGAAAAAACTAGAGTTTTGATTATTAAAAATCATTAAAATCAAAATTTTATTTTAAAATATAATTTTTATTTTAACTTCGTACTGCACACACAATGAGTTATTAATTACTACTAAAGTTTCGAGAGGAGCAGTCCTTAGTAGTAGTCAAATACTATATTTCACCACTAAGTAACTGCCAAATTAATATAACCTTAACCAAAACCAATGTATATTGAACAGTAAATGGTGAAATAGTAACAGTTTACTGGATGGTCTACCCAGATAGATGGTCAGATGACTCCGAGTGCTTATTTTTAAATTAGCCCTACACCGTTTTTCGTGCTATTCATCTCATAACTATAATTATTTAATATATAAACATGTTTTGATGTGAAAAATAAAATATACGAAGACATAAATAAATTTTAAAAATGGCTCTACTCTGATATGTTATCATTAAATAGCGATAAAACATAATATGTTCCGTTTTCGATAAACCGATGTGATCTTCCATCAGATTTTAATATTATAATTCATAAAACCGCAGATGACATTAACCGTAAACTTATATGCGCACAAACTTGCATATCGAAGAAAAAAGCGTATGAAATTAAATATCTTGGCATTTTAATAAAAAATAATATAAAATGGAAGTCACATATAAAGTCTATAGTCAAAGGAGTTACAGTTAGAGAAAAATTATATATATTTTTATTAGCCTTAGAAACATTTTATCGCCAAAGACAATTGAAACTGTGTATTATACTTTAATTCGATCAACACTACATGGTATGATTGGAAGGGGAGGTGCATACATAACTTCATTAAACACATTCTTAATAGAACAAAAAACCACAATTGAAATTATTTACTATTACTACAAATCGATTATTCCAAGAATTTTGTGTGTCAACTGTCATGGAATTTTTTTTTAAAGTATCAATACTACACATCATACATAAAGAAGAATATATAATGGATTTTCTTACTTCTAGGTTAATAAGATTATTTCAAAATCTAAACACGCCCAAATATAAAACAAGCGCAGCCCAGAACCATTATTCCTCTGTAGGAATTAAAGCATTTAATTCATTACCCGAAAAATTCAAAACCTTACGTCATTTAAAAATTTAATACCATAAAATGAACTGATGTGATTCCTCCTCCCATAAGCACGAGCGTCAGCTATTTTATGGCGAGTAAAACGTTTATTTGTAAGAATGTATTGTATTTTATTCATGCAATGTGTGCACTAAGATATACCTACCTATAATGAATAATTATTTTAAAAATCTACCTATTATATTAAAGTTGTAAGGTACTTTCCGCGATATATCCACCAATTTTTAACATTTGCCGTTTTTTTGCGTTTTTTGACTTTTTTTGCACATATTTCATTGCACAGTTTTCTCCGCGAGTTTACACGATAATCACAATTTTTTTTTAAATACTAAGGACAACTCTTTGCTACGTGAAATTTTATAATAAAATATTTTCTTCTTCTTCTAATGTCATTTCTATGCCTATTAGAGTGAAATGTCGTTTTTACTTCATGTCTTTGCAAGTTTTTCGAAATTTTGGAATTTGAAACTTGATTATGATGGACACGCTTATAACACGTGATTTCTAATTCATCATTTTTTTCTTCTTATCCTTAAACACTTTTTATTTATATATTAAACCAACAGTGCAAAATATCACTACGAAACTCCAGCATTAAATAAACCATCGCTTCGAAAGTCACGTTTATCAAAGCGACACCCACAATTGAATGCAACTCGGACACGTCACGCGGCCACAATAAAATGGCCGTCTCCCAAACTACGGCCAGCGGCGGAGTTGGAGCAGTCTCACGTATTGTATTGCGAGACTGTTGTCGCCGAGCGCAAAACTCCCACCACGTTGCATGCACTCTGCGGGACATGTCCTCCGTCGTAAACTACAAACGACAATGGTCCAGGAACAATATGATGAGGCTTCCTTGCACGGAAAATTCGCGACCGCTCGACCAAGAGTACCCTCCCCCACCAGGAGAGCCCGCACGTACAACTAGACGAACGACGTGACCAAACTATGTTGTAAATCGTGTAGTCGACAAAATTCTCCAAGTAAGATTTTTCTTTTAAGTAGGAGTTTTCATTCAACTACATTATGAATATTTAAGAAACGTCGCAGAAAAGCCCGAATAATCAATAATTAGTACATATTTCACAATGGCGACCTCTATCGTAGAAGAACTGAATAACAAAGTGCATATAATTTACGACCTCGCCAGAAATAATCAGTTCAGCCTCCTCCTCCGCGGTGATAGGACGCTTTCCTGATAACGCTGGATAAGACTTCAGCGAAATTTCGAGATTTGCTTTTCAGTGAAATATACGGTTCATCTAAAATATCCATTTTATTTAACACATAAATATGTCCAACGACCGTAATAATAACCTTAAATTTGCATTATTGATTATTTCCAAAATGTGTAAATTCTGTTTTTCAGACACAACTGCCTAAATTTAACTGAATCATTAGTCTTATTTGTAGATAATTTACTCTACTAAATGTAGCAAAATTGTATTTACCGTCTATCTATTGAAGTCCATTTAATAGATATTTCAAGAGTCATTTTATGAGAAAAAAACTCATGTGCAGTTTCATACATGATATTTTTAAATTTCTTACCGGCAAATATTCGAATATCTGACATCTGTCAGAAACTTGTTAGAATTAGTCGACATTAGATTATTTAAAAGCACATTTATTAAAATCCGGAATTACACTGTGTCAGTAGTTGGCAAGTGTCACAGAACAATATGAAACATCATTATTGATATATTTTTTTTATATTATCGTATTTAATATTTATTTACCCTAATAAGTTGATCTATGCTGTAATTCACTTCACTGCAGTTGCAAAAATAATCGGTGTGGAAACACTGGCCGTGGCCGCATGCTACTTCAAAGTTTAAAAAAATGAACTGGATAATGAGGAGGAGAAGAAATGAGTAACGTTTTTACTTTTTCTCTAGGACCATTGTTAACGACATAGAAGATTTATAATTTACGAAAAAAGCATAGGAGAACTACCAAGGAATCATGTCCACAAAATCTGTGACATATTTTATGTTTACCTACGAGATCTCCCTGTCATGATATAAAAAAATAAAGTTACATCATAATACCCTCTCCAAAGGTGGTATTTTTAACGAAATCTACCAAAAAAATCTCACCACATGAACAAACGAGATACCGTACGTAAAGGTAGTTTTTTTTGTGAAAAATAACGTTATCGTTTTTTTTTCAGTGTTGGGAAATGAATAGTGTTTACACTTCATACTGTAGTAGGAGGGTTGACTGTGGGGAAGGTTCTTTGAATGGGGCGTGAATGAATTTTCCGCATCAACCGTCAAGGCGCAATAACCAGTGGCCTGGTGTGCCGGTATTTATAGAAAGTTCCTCCCTTCAAGTGACAGCACGGACGATTTACTAATTATTCTATGTACATCTAAAACTTACATCTCCGAACAAATTTTAAATCTAAATGTCACTAAATTTGTCATGAATGGAAATGTTATGTTGTGACAGTCAAACATTATCAAGAAGCTAATAACAACCCGAATGTGAAATTGTCAATTTTATCCAAAAAAACAAATATTTTTTTATAAAATCAAGGGAGAAAAATAAACAAATCATAAAGAAATTAACTGTTGCATCATTTATTATACTTAACTACTTAATGGCCCTGATATAGTCCTATTGTGATATTAAAAACTATCAGAAAAATAAAAGATTAAAATCGGCTGGAGATTAATTAAAATAAAACAAGGACCAAAACAAAACACAATGATTTTCATACATAAAATCTTAAATGAAAGAATTCCAAAATACTTTATAAAAAAAATAATATAACACAGATATTCACGGATATGATACAAAAAGATTCAAGCGATATAAGAATTCCAAATACGCAAAATTGTTTGTACTAAAAAGGAATACAATAATCTACCAGCAAATGTAAAAAACAGAGAATATCAGAATATAAAATAGAATTATTATATAAATCAGAATGTAGGTATGCATGGTTAGAATAACAAAATGACAAATTATTTTATTAACTAAATAAAGAAAAAAAAAATTAATAAAAAAATTGTGATAATTAGGGGAATCACACGTTACAGTACACCTTTATGGTTGAGAAATTAGAAACTATTACAACAATTTAGATTTAATAAACATTGAAAAATCAAAAAATGTATAAATTAAGAGGTCATGAAAAATCTGCCTATATGTGTATAATGCTCCAAGATGCGTATAAATGCGTAAGCTCCAAGAAGTCTACCACGTGATATTGCGAATTTTGGTCATGGTAAGCGTGTAATACACTTCCGAACGACTGATAAAATGTAAATTTAAAATTTAACTCAAATGAAAATGAACTGAAGTATCTAAATTTCGTTGTCTGTCCGTAACTAGCTGAAATGCCAACATAAGATAATTAGCACGCAATCAGCGCGCGGCTCACGTTGCGCTGTCACGCAAAGGTCGTAATTAATTATTATTTCGCGTGATTTTTCACGGGTGTGCGGCTAGTTATTATTAATTTACTGAAGATTACACTTTGGAATTATAAATCAAAAAAAAGAAACAGCCAACGCGAGCAATTTTGCAAAATATTTATTTGAGTGCCGAAAGAAGAGGTACCGGAGGGTTGTAGGTAGGTACATCAATAATGCACCGCCGGGGTTAGCACTCAACTGGCCCGGGCCACGTCTCTCGCCCGCTCCGCTCATGCCGCAGTCTATGGGCGCCACTTAATATTTCATCCAGTGGAACAATGTAATATGTACAATATTCTGTAAAGTAAAGAAATACTAAATGATAAAAGGTAATAGAGGAAAATTGTGCTGGTGTTCTGCCGCAATACCTTACAACCCAACATTAAACGGCGTAATGTCCAGTATCAGCAAACGACAGTTATGACATTTGCAGTGTAGCTATCAGGAATATACAGGGTGTAACAGAGCTAGTCCACAATATTTTACAGGTGGATTGTGAGTCGAAAATGTTCAAGCAACCGTGACCTTAATATCAATAGTTAAGGAGATATGCGACATCAAAGTTTGCATTTTTTTTTTCAATATTTCTGACTTAATTTTTGCAAAACGTAGGACTATCACTACAGTAACCTAACATGAAAAATTCATTGTCTCTAATACAAGGCAAATAAAATGACAAAAACCTTGAATTTATTCAGGGTTTTTATTTAACTTTTATTAAAAGGAATAAATTTTTCGTAATCGATATGAGTTACTGTGATGATACTGAATGAATTTTAAAAAATACATCAGAAATATTGAAAAATCAAATGCAAACTTTGATATTGCATATCTCCATAACTATTGATATTATGGTCATGGTTGCTTGAACATTTTCGACTCATAATCAAGGCAGGATTCCACCTCTAAAGTATTGTGGACTAGATTTGTTAAATCCTGTAAAACTAAGTGAAATAATTATGGCCTGAAAGGCATTTGTGTTTAATCATGAATGCTTTGGACAATGGATGATTATAAAGTTTACCAATCCAAAATAGTTTACGACGAAAGTAATATTTAATATAATAAGAGAGGTGAATTTTCCATTATCATCGCCAGCGAACCATGTAGCTTAATCCCGGATCAGCTTTAACGAGGCGGAGCAGCAGTGAGAATCCCAAAAGTCGCGTACCTAACACAACATCGAGTGATTATGTTATTTACATCCCTGCCGTAAGTGGCAACAGAAATAGGCCTGCAGGTTATAAAGCCACCCTGGCAACATGATTGATGATGGGCGAAGAAAATGTGGGCGCGTTTAATTTTTATACAAATACTGAGCAAGTCGAGCAGAGCAAGAACGTACTACTCTAAAGACGGTGGTCAAGAAAAACACAGAAATCTATACGAGAAGCCTCTTTTGCCATTTCGATCACACAGCTATATTCAATGAACAGTTCTAATTTCCAATTCAATAACCAATCATTCGTCAGCTTTTGAATTGGGCATCCTTATGATTGGTACTAGATTCAAGATGGTCGACAATACATTATTTATATTACCAGAACACTGATTTCAAGAGAATAAATTATTAACAGTTACGCAACAACCATAAACAATACGTGAAATATACACAATTTACTCGTATAACTATTAACATGCGCTGACGCTAGCGCATTAACGCTACATGCTGCGTGCGTAACTTCCGTTACAGTAAGAAATTTACCCTAATTGCGCCAAAAACAAGTATAACTTCAAAAATCAAATCCATCAATATTTCAACGAGTTATCAAGCTGACCGTGAGGCGCCATTTTTTTCAATATGAACATAAAATTTTTCACGATATTTATTATATTATTCATAAAAAACATTATTTGTCAATCGTTTTTTACGCATCGACGTTCAATAATTAACGCCATTTTATTTTTTTAAATTGTCTACTTTGTGTATCCAAAAAATATTCCTAAAAACCGTTCATTATTTACACGCTTAGGTTAGGTTAGGTAATAAGTTTTAAAAATATTCGTACCATAGATACCTTTGAATAAGTTTCGAAAGATTTCATGTCGCGACTGATATTGTGGCGGCTCTACTAGGATTGGCCAACGGAGCGCGGGATTGTACCTACTCAGAATAATTGATTGGAAAATCAAACATTGTGAACCAATCAGCTAAACTGCGTTAACAACTAGGTACGTAATTAGACCGCAAAGAATTCGTTAAGCTCTCAGACACGGGTCCATCGGTAATTAGCGACATCAATCTGTGTGTTTACGGGGGGTCATTAATCACGAAGCCGCAAAGAGCTGTCGATAAAAGGTCAGAAATATTTCTTATAACCCAAACAGTGAATGGGGTAAAACCAATAAGGAACAAAAATAATAACAGCCCCTATTTAACGCTAACAAAAATGTGGCATTAAGGCATTAAATAAATATTGTACTGAGACTATGTACCTAGTAAATGCTGATAACAACCAAGCGACGTCGTAACCGCAATATTAAGCGGTCAGTAAAGTGTGAACGTATTCTCTTTCTTGAAAATTCTACGACATTCCACGATACCCTAAAATGCTTCATTGGAAGAGCCTAGAACTTTCTACAGATTTCTTGATACCTCTAGAACAAACCTTTCGGAGGAATTTATCTATAGAAGTCACGCAACGCGAGGTCAGCAATTCAGTTCGAGACGATAACAATGAGACATCTCCGAGCGAACCAGTGTGATTCGTGATATTACAACACGCAATATTACTAAGTGGCCAGCGCAGTGCGACCAGCAGTGATACCAGCGGTAGCGTAATAAAAGAATACCGGGGCGAGTAGTTTCTACGAGCGAACATTGAACGGAAATTACGAGAAGTTATCTAAGCGATAGAGACAGCGTTGATTAGTGCGATTTAAGGAACAGTTCAATAATAAGTGTGTGAAATTTTCGGGAAACATTTAGCGACTATAAAATTAAATATAAAACACCAGCTATTCATAAAGCAATGTGTGTAAAAACATCGAATGTAACAATCAGATACATTTATTCAATATACAAATTAAAATTAATAGTATCACACTAATGACTAACTTAATAAAAATTAATTATTCATAAATTTTCCTCGTTTGAGCAGCTATGAAAGTAAGCCTTATGCACATATTTTATTACCTGCAATTATATTCAGTTAATAAATAATTAGAGATTAATTTAATTAAAACTAATAATTATGAGGAATCGCAAAATAGGAACTACAACTACTTTACTTAAATCAAAAGCGTTGAACATTAAATCGTTCCTAGTATTTAATTAATAATGCAATATTTGGATGCCAATCCAATATTTTATTGAATTAGGCAGATGATTATTATTTTGATTTCCACACAAGAAAAACATTGATTGGTTGGTTCATTGTCAAGTGGTATTGAAATGAAGTTCCTTTCACTCAATCAATGTAGGTACTATTCCTAAGTCGTTGTTCCAATCAGTCGAAATTGTTTAATACTTTTAATTTACATTAATGAATTATAAAAAAATTTATTCAATTTACATAATTTAAAAGAGTTATTACTTGACATTTTCTTCGCAGTTTAAAAGGAAAACTCAAGAAAAACAAAGCAGCATTATGAAATTTGAAGTAGAATTATTGCCGAAAAAAATGTTGATATTCATAATAAAAAAGGTTCAATAGTAAATTTCTTGGCGTAGCTTATCTTCCCAAAGCCAGCTTTTTAAATCCACGTAAAAAATTCTAGTCTGACAGTAAAAGCTAGGGCGATTTGTCATTTTTATTTTTAAAACCATCCAGGGTAGAAAAACTTGATTGAAAAAATACATAATCTAGATAAATATTTTTAGAGAATAATCCTGAAACCTTCAATATTCACTTTACATTCATCTTGGGTACAGAGCTTTTTAAATTATTTTTCAACCTTGACGTTGCCTTTGAAACATTTTAGAATATTTAAATTATTTGCATTATGTATTTTAACCTATTAAATTCCGGAGGTTTCAAAAAAAATATTAATTCACTAATTCACAAATTAGAGGCAGGTTTCAGTACAACAACTTAAGGTTAATCTTAAGGCGGCACGGCACATTCACTGCAAATGCATATTTCGGCGTTTTTTACGAAAATGTGGGTTTTTATTATTCATTTATATCAGAATATATATTCTAGACTGCATTTTTTTAGGCAATGACTTATATAGAACCTTTGTCTTTATATAATAGTAATAAACTGAACATTATTTAACAATAATTAAGAAAATATAAGCATTAATCGACAGGCCGCAGTCAAAAAAATCGTTTTTAGTGATCTAGGCGGAGCAAAGTTTTAACGAATATTTATATGTAAGCTTAATATGTTTTTTTATACGTGTAAAGTATACTTCATTATCTAGAATCCGTACTAAGGAAATTAAGAAATATTCAATATTAATAAAGTTATAATGTTTTAAATTTGCAAGAAATTTTTACGTTTTTTGTTGATTTAAAACGCTTTCTATTTACATTTTAACAGTATATTTTGTTTATTTCCGTATTTAGAGGCTTTACTCACCTTAATTATACACACCAATAAATGACGCCGCTGTCAACGGCATTCTGTTTTATAATTACGTAATTTTTCAACTTTGTCGTCAACGTCAACTTTAATATTACATAACTTCTAACTGTTGATATTAGGTCATGACTGCTTGAACATTTTGGACTCACAATCAAGGCAGGAATAGAGTCCTGTGAGGTTATTAATATTTTCCAAATAATCCTATATATCTCAACAATTATTATTATCATATTATTCATGATCTAACATATAAAATCATTTTGTCATATAAATATATAGCTAATTTCGTTTTTTTTTTTTCAAATATACGTTTACGTAAAAGTCATGCTTTAATGTACTGATTGCACGCGCATGAGGAAACAAATAAATGCTGTTTATAGGCTCATCAAGATTTTTAACGAATATTGGAGTATAATTACATTTCGTTCTGTTACATTTGAGATAAACAAATATACAGAGTTATTTGTACTCGCAGGACTATATTCCTGCTTTGATTATGAGTCGAAAATGTTCACGCTATCATGACCTAATACCAATAATTATGGAGATATGCGACATCAAAGATTGCATTTTTTTTCAATATTTCTGACTTATTTTTTGTAAAACGTTGGACTATCATTACATAATTTACATCGAATATTAAAAATTCATTCCCTTTAATACAAGTCAAATAAAATAATAAAAACCTTCGAATCCCAATTGGAAAACATTCCAATTGGAACTTTTTTAGGGTTTTTATCATTTTATTTAACTTGTATTGAAACAAATGAATTTTTCGTAATCGATATAAGTTATTGTTATGATAGTCCAACGTTTTACAAAAAATAAGTAAGAAATATTGAAAAAAAAATGCAAACTTTGATGTCGCATTTCTCCATAACTACTGATATTAGGTCATCATAGCTTGAACATTTTCGATTCATAATCAAGGCGGGAATATAATCCTGCGAGGTTATTAATGTTGTCCAAAAAACCCTGTATATATACGTAAAAATAAAATAAAGAAGATCGTATTAGCAAAATTAGCAGAAAAACAGAATCAGTAAAATAATTGGTCGAGTTAGCCAGAGCAAGGTCGGATTAATATTTCAGACAGGGCTCGCGTTAATTCGCACCCCGCGGCGCGCGCACTCGTCACGTGGCCGTGTGATTAACTGCCCGGCATCCGGATCTCCTCGCGGTAATACATAAAAATACACTTTAAAAACATATCCGGTATAATGGTAGTAATTACACGTAAAATTACGAAAATTAATAGAAAATCGGCTTGGATTTATGATTTTATGTAAAGACTAGAATAATAATCATGTTACAAAAGTTGGGATTGTAATCCAGGCTACAACAAGTGATCACGTGTGTAGTCAGCATTTTCAAAAAAACAGAATTTTGCATTTGCATGCATTTTCTTAAAGTACAATATTTCAAAAGTGTTCCGATGAAAAGTTATTAAGATATCCTACGATAACTGTAGGGCACTCTTGTACAGGGTATCTCATGGCTAGTAGCAAAAACTTTACAGGTGGATTCTTACTACGAAAATGAGTAGAAAATGTTCAAGCAAGCATCACTTATTTTTTAACTTATTTTTTGCAAAAAGTTGAACTATCATAACAGTTGCTTATATCGATTATAAAAATTCATTTGCTTCAATAAAATTCAAATAAAATGATAAAAATATCGTAAAAAAATATTTTTTCAATGAGTGAGAAATATATATTGAAAAAATGCAAATTTTGATATTGTATATCTCCATAACTATTGATATTGGTCATGGTTGCTTGAACATTCTCGACTCATATCAAGGCATGAATCCATTTGTAAAGTTTTTGCTACTAGCAATGAGACACCTATGTAAGTACACCTGTGGAAAGACTTCGAAGCAGATAAGGCTGCAATGCTGAGAAAGACGCGAAAAAAAACGTTCTGGACCACTGGAGGACTTACTTCGAGGATGTACTGCAGTGGCGAAGACAAAGATCATAGCCTGGTCGTAACCACGTGGTGATGAAGATAAAAACGAAACGTCTATTTAGCATAAACAACCCCACACGTGGAGGTAATCAATCACGAAAGCACTCAAAATGAATAAAGCGCCATTAAATAATTATGCAACATTTTTGCCAAAAACAACCGCCAGAAATGATCGCAAGGCGTCCAAAAGTACGACACCGAAATAAAAAATGTCCAACGAAATATCCGTATTATAAATTTAAAGTGTTGCCGTAATTTACATAAAAAAAAATTGGCGTAAAACGAGAGAGAACATCAAGCGCGGGGGCGTCGCCGGCACGTAAGTTGATCAGCTGGACCGGAAGGAGGCTGCGAGGCCGCCGAACGAGAACGGAATTAGAGCGAGTCGTTAGCGCCAGTAACAACACGGATTGTGGATAACGGTTGGCGTTACCTACACACATGTACCCCGCGAGATACCTACCTACACACATACGAGATACACGGCGGGCACAGGAAAGCAGGTTGGCAGCAGGGTGGACAGGCCCGGCGAGATACCGGGACAAATCCCGGCGGAGCAATAGGCTATGAATTTGCTTTTTATTTCCAAAATATGTGTATAACTTTCATATAATACATTCTTTATAGTAAATAATGAACAAACGAGGAAATAATGTGAAGCTGATCTTAGCATAGTGAATAAAATTTTGAAAAAAAACATCACTTGGGTGGTTTCGTCGTGTTGAAATAAGGAGAGAATAGTAAGAAAAATACATGGGAGACCGGAAAGAAGTCAAATAACTAAAGTAAAAATCATTAATTAAAGGGAAAATTATTTAATAAATAATTTTAAAAACAATTAGCTTCATTTTTTTTTAACCCTTTTCAATCTTTCGGGTAATTTTTCAATTACATATTTATGGAAATTAAAAAAAAAAAAATTAAAAAAAACATCACTTGGGTGGTTTCGTCATGTTGAAATAAGGCGAGAATAGTAAGAAAAATACATGGGAGACCGGAAAGAAGTCAAATAACTCGTAAAAATCATTAAATAAAGGGAAAATTATTTAACAACTAATTTTAAAAACAATTACCTTCATTTTTTTAACTCTTTTCAATCTTCAGGTAATTTTTCAATTACATATTTATGGAATTTTTCGATTTTTTATATTTATGTGATTTGATCGAAATAAGTGGAATTCGGAGGGGGCAATATCCGGTGAATAAAGTGGGCGTGGTAGAAGTTCAAATTCAAGCTCCACTCTATTTTCCTCAGTGAATATTTTAAGTTTTGTGCTGGAAATTTAATTTTGATTCATCGAAAATGATCGGTTTTTTCCGGGTTCTATTTCATTGTTCCCAATTGTTGGCAGTATACTGCTGCGCTGATTTCGGTGGTATTCCACCGTACACGGAGAAGCAGATTTTTATTGTTAGTGATGTTTTAGGAAAAAGGACAGCTACGTTGCCCGAAAAAACTAGTCATTTTTGCGTAGGAATGTTTCACAGCACCCCGCTTCTCATCGCAAGTTATAAAATTCACCGCAATAAGTGGCAGTTTCATATCTGGTCAAAAGAGATGCACATACAGTTATTCGCTGCTCTAGGCGTCGTTAGTGACGAAACATGGGGAAACCAAAATCCTTGTTTAAGTCAATAATTTTGTGATAATCAGAGGATACGTGAATACAAAATACGTGTTTCCTGTATCTCGACGCAAATTGACTTTAAAAAGGGGTACCTGAACATTTTATTTCTATCCGGTGCCCCTAATATGAAACGAGTGTTGATCAGGTATCAGAAATAAAAGACGGCTGCGGAAGACATGGCAGGACCAGGTAAAACCGGATACTGGAAACCGGATATGGTCGTGTTAAAAACCTCAACAATCGACGAGCTTGCACGAGAAGGCGTATGGTGGAGGATGAGAGTTTTATGTCAGGCATTCTATATGCCTACCTCGGAGAAGAAAGAGTTAGTTATGTAACAAAAATTCAAATTAATAAAAATTCGTACGCTTTTGATACTCTCAGAAATTTCCCGTATTGTCTTTATTCCCAATACTCCACTGGTTGGCAATGTTTTGGGTGCAAATAATTATTTAACTGATTAGACGGAATTTATGGAAACGCCTCGTAAAATTTTATTATTTATATATTGAGAACGCCTCGCTTCTCAATATCTAAATTTATTTTAGAGTTGAAAAAATTAAAGTGTTTGTAGTCACTTGGAATAAAATTAATTAATAAATATTTAGATAATTTGAAGTAAAACTTTTTTCGGCACAGTACTCTAAATTCAGATGGTGAAAGTCATGATACTGAACCAAAATGTATTTTTCGCCAGCAAAATTTCCGCGTACATCAAACAAATGCCGTTATCTTTTTACTGGGTCCTATAAAATAACTTAACTCGAGATTTAAATGCCGAGCGCCTGTTGCGATATATGAAGGTTTTCTTTATCGAAGTAAAAATAACCTTTTTATATTTTGAGGCAAAGAAGTTGAATTTCATTAAATTTTTTAAGCTGCCCCACAATACTACGTTTTATTTCAATTTTCTCTAATATCAATGGTCCTGACGTCGAATCTAATTTTTTTTCTAAACCATTCGATTTCTACATTACTTTCGGACAATATTTAAAAAAACGAATTTTCGTGTCAAAAAAGCAAATATAAAGGGAAAAGTAAAACTTTCTCAACATTATATGAAAACATAGAGTTAATCGGGAGGTTAAAGATAGTTAAACGAAAATCGAATTTTTGCGATTTCACTATAGGTATTACGTAGGGACCGTCGAAATATTAAGCTCGAAAGCCTCCACCAAAGTTGCAACCTCCAAAGTTTTCTTATACGAACACATTATTTTCCCATCCCATGGTAAGAACAACGAGAAGTAGCAAAAGAAAGTACTGTTTCCTTTCATCCAGTCCATGCAGTTATGATAAACATTAAAATTAACTTGCGGTTTCTCCATTGATGTTTAAGTAATCTTTACATTTCGTTTCCGTTAATTTACCCTTACCTATGATATTAAATAATTGTTAGAATAATAATAATTTTATTATTATTACAAGAAAAGCAATGAAGATCCTATATAAAAATATGAATGGATATGGGCCCGAATACAGAGTCAATACTTAAATGATTTAAAGGTTAATAAAGTACGCTTTTAAAGTGTAGTTTGCACTACAACCTTTAAATCACTAAGTATTTTCTCTGTATTCGGGCCATAGAAATTAATTCTCTATCTAAATGTCATTTCCCATGGATACCAGACCATGAAAGAATAGTTTCTGTCGCATACAATTTAAAATGCGCCTACCGAATATGCAAACCGCACTACACACAAGTATAAAATTAGTGTATCCGTTGTCCCCGTTCTCATATTCCATTCATTTGACTTTTTCATTGTACTTTTTACCAAGTACAAAACTACAAAACTCGGGCACGTTTTACACTAAACGAGGCTCATATTCATATATGCGGCGAATCTAGGAAATTGTCAGCGGGTTTGATAGCGTACGATATTTTGTTCATCATGCACGTGGCATCGTTTAAGTCAGCGGTCGGGCATATTCCGACGGGACGTTTGCGCATAAATATGCATTTTCCATATCATTTTCCTATCGCAACTCGCCTGCACAATTCCAACTCCTCTTCTCTCACACAGTTTTTTAACAGAAGGCCTTTTTTGCATCACGACATAAGGTAAGGTCTACCCTTATAAATTAACCGTAAGTGAATACTCTAATGAATATTCGGGGCAAATGGTCCGTTCATCAGGTTACAACGTATATTTACTAAAAATCAAAGATCTTAGAATAGACAATAACAAAATAAAAATAAATATATGGGAGATGAGTAAATAACTAAGCACAAATATGTACTTAATTACTAATTACTACGGACCCGAAATTTGTTGGTATTTTCAACAAATTAGTGGTGAAAACAAAGTATATTCTTATTAATTATTATAAAATATTTACTAAAGTTATTTTAATTGCAATGACACTTATTTATAAATGTCTCAGTTATTTAATCAGTTAATTTTCAAAATAATGTAACATTGTCCAACCATATTCCAGTGTTCTGAGGACAAAATGACAGCGATCCATCTCGGGCATTCTACCTTTCGGGAGATTTCCTGGGTTGTGGTCGTACTGATGTCTGGACGCGCCCTTATCTGGTGACCTTTCACAGTTGATGACGTGTCACTATCAGTTAAGGGAAGCGGACCTCCAGGCGAACGATGGCGCGATTATATAATTGTCTGAATTTGAATAACGAATTTCCACCATTAAATGTAACAGTCCCTCTGTCAGAGAATGCTTTGAATGGCATCCATCTCTGTGAGATTTCGGTTGGCCTCATAAATTAAACGTTTATACTATTTACTACCTGACCGAGCCATTTATCTCTTTAATGGCTCTTTTACAGAAATATTTAGATTTGAGGTTTGTAGATGTTTCGAAATATTCAAATGTAATGATCGGTGCGAAAAAAATTTCACGTTAAGAAATTGCATACTTTTAAAATTTATATTTTTGTGCTATCTTTTCAGGTTATGTTTATCAATATAAATTTCACCATAAAAAATAATTACTAGTAAGAGTCGCTAATATCAAAAATCTTACATAATTCAGATTTAACGAAAACGAGATTTTTCGTTTTTGTCTTGGTACTTTTTCCTCAATATTATATATTTTTTTCCATCATACATAACACAAATTAATCATACCTCATGAAAATATAAAACTTTTAAAAAATACTATGTTACAAAAATCACTATTGATGCTGCTCATTTCTTCCGGCGTAATTTAATCTGCCTGTAGGTATGTTACAATTTAACCATTACCTATCAAAATATATTCAACTACTATTTTTTTTAGATTTGACTGTCAGTATAATTCTCTAATCATATTTCTACATTTAATATATCAGTTAACTGATGTATCAACGAGTATCAATCTTATATTATTTATTACTTACTAAAAATCTGATTTTTCGTGTTGAAAACAAGATGTGAGCTTTTTGTTTTTTTTAACTTATTATTAATGAATTTTTTCTTTGATTTTCCAAAAATACAGTTCATGGTGTTAGATAGGTTTTGAAATACAACAACTCAATTGTTTACACGCAGTAAAATCCTTTTTTTTTTCAAAAAAAAGTTTGTCCTCTGCATTTTTTTAATGAGTTTTAGCGGGTTAAGTACTTAATTGTTCCAACAGAAAATTTGCGAAGTTCGCAGCAGTGCAAAAACGAAATTTCCCAGCCAAGTTTTCAAAGAGCACTTTAAACATAAAACTTGCGCAAACTTGCAATTCTTTTACTGTTCCAACAACGATACTCTGTGGCTTATGAATGGTCAGTTCTGATATAACAAGTAAGCATGAATTATTTAAAGGGATCAACAAAAAAATTTAAATTATGTACCTACTTGACACAATTAAATATCATCTCCCCAAAAATATATAGGGGAGCACTCACCCCACGAATTGAATTGTTAGTTAGATTGTATTATATTATATTTTCTTGTGAGTGAAAAGATATTATGTTGAAGATGTTACGAGATAACGTGTATACCGAACAGATTAGTTTTATTCATAAGGCCCACTAATTGAAATATCGTACTAAAAGCCCCTGGTTGGAGAGATAATTTAGAAAAGATTTATGGGAACTTCATATCCTACCTTCACTCGATAAGCGTACGTACGTGGGCTAACCTTGTAACGCAAGGTTTCGTGTTTCGTAAATTGGCTTACAAACTGAGAGGAAATTTCGCGTAGTAAAAAGATAAAAAATATATAAAAATGTATATATAAAAAAATAAGGAGTAGATAGAAATATATGGACAATAAAGTGCGTTAAGTATTATAAAATAAATCATATCCAATGTTAAAAATAAAAGGAATTTTTTTAAATTATACATTTGGAGCAACTTAGCCCGATTCGGTCCCGAAAATCGGTAATCAATACCAATTCTTCAAATTGGGTTTCTGCAAATCCTAGAAATAGAATATTTTTTATTATCAACTTTGGGTTGCGTAAAATTAACCCGCGACCTAAATAAAAACAGATTTTTTTTTACATACGGAATTTTTCTCTTAATCTAATCTTAATCTATCTACAATTTTAGTATAGGGGTTATCAACAGTAAAAAAATTCAATTAATTCATTAAAATGGAAGTTCACTAAAAATGAACAGCTTCAAAATTAGAAATCATAAATAGTGCAAAACACAGCAACAATGAAGAGACAAAAAATGTAGTTATTTTTATATAATATTTATATAATAGTACTTAAAAGAAGTGAATCAAAAAAATTTTTGAGGGCGTGCTTTATTAAAAGCACACTGAAACAGTTTCACCGCGAGAAGATGAAGAAATGGTACATGAGTGTGACAGGCTAATTGCGGAAAATACTGCATATATTGCGCATCAGCACTCTTTGAACCCGTGGCATAATTATGTTGAATATCCTTTTTGTCAAATCGAATTTTTCTAAACCAAAATTCTGAAGTACCTATTACAAATCTTATTTCAACGTATCCCTTATCAAAATTAAAGTTGAATTTTAAATAAATTGAAATCGGAACATTTTTTCATATTAATATTGATTAATCTCGAAGCTACGGAGGCACCTTTAATGTTCAATAATAATGTATAAAATTATTAATTTTAATCGAAATAATTACCAAATCTGCTGCTGAAATAATTACCTAATCTACCAAAGCTGTCGAAAATGTATGAATTTAATAATGCATGGCCATCCACTTTAAGTAAATGTTAAAAGCTTCAGATGTCTAGCTAATCGGGAAGTTGGTGAAAAATCAATCAAACAATTCCGCCACAACAACAAACAAGCAGACAAAGAGAGGTAATTAAAAGCACGTAAAAAAGCTTACTTCAATGTGCTGATTGCACTCACCTGTTAGCAACCTATTTTATATGCATCATTAACTTAATTTCATGCTATATTAGTGCTATACAAAAATTATTTCGTGAAACATTAATTATCGTGATAGTAAAAAAATCTCAAAAACAGGTATGCATCATTCAGTAAAAGCCCTTTAAAATAGAAAAACATCGTACGTGACGCATGAAAGATCAAGAACTACGTATGGGCCTATTGAATTAAATTTATACATACTGTGAAGAGGTTGTGATTCCCTTCACAATACGCATACATGTTACCCCATACGATATTATCAAGTAGAAGTTGAGAGCCAATATTTCGATCAGCACGCCTCGTTACACGGGATAACGAACGCACTCACGGTTCGATCTCCAGGATACCAAGGACCTATTCGTAAATATTCCAGACTTTTTAAATTTGGGAATGCGCGCGTAACATATTATATATGCTTTACGACGCTGCGCTGTGGGCATTTTTACATGAATTCAGTGTTTATCAAAAGATAAAATTGTTTAAAATATCCTCACAAGAAACATAAATACAAAAAATTATGATTGTACTAACAGAAGATAATTTATGTAACATTTTAGATCGCAGGAGAAATATTTTCTTGGGGTTTCGATCTAGCAATCTATCGTCTATTTTAATATAAATAGAATCTTTGTTCCATAATATTTCGTGGAAAAAAACGACCCAAAATAATTTACAAACAAATTCAATTCACTCCACGCGTTGGACCCGCAAATATTTATACAAACGGGCTAAAAATAGTAACATTAATTAAATAATATAAGTTCGACTCCGGGTTTCAAAACTTTGCGCTTTTTAATACCCTGATACGATTGTGTAAAATACACAGAGTGTATCAGTGTATTAACAGCTATCCTTTTAGTGGTTGGTAGTCGGCGCAGATTAGTACGCAACTAACTTTCGATTTTACATGTCTTATATCACTTACACCCTAGAACTAGAGTACCTATTCTAAATTAACTGTATTTCCTTGAAGACTGGTTTTATCTTTAATCAAAATGTATCTACGAAGAAGGTAGTTTTTATGAATAAACCTAATAAATTTTCGTACTATCTTGCACGAATCGCTTAATAGTTTTGCACTTTCTTTTACTAGCAAGTTTTTTGCAATAATTTAAAAGATACGCGAGAAGTGTTTCTTTTGTTTTTAAATATCCTAAGAGAAAAAAAAATATATATTTCTAATCGTGTAATATAATAATATTAAATAAAAAATTATTCAATTTGTTATATAAAATATATTTACAAATTACATAAAATATATATATGTGACAAGGCCATGCAAAAATCCTGTATATTATTTTAGTAATCTAGTTGGTTGAATTTATGTAGGAGAGTAAAATGCAAATTGTAAATATTTTTATCGATTTACATGAGAGAATTCTCATAATATCTAGATAAACAACACATGACAGATCCTTCGATCCTGTTGTCACAAATATCGTCAAGCAATACCGTAGTTTAAAATTAATGATACAATAACATTCAACAAATAAATAAAAAATTTAACTTATGAAAACACTGATAAGAAATAATATATTTCCAAAATTCGATAATAGAATTTAGCCATATTTACCTATAAACCAGTTAACCGAAAACCGACAGAGCTCCCCCTAGTAAACACAGCAAAAAGGGTCTTTAAAAATATACTCATTACTAATTACTAACAATTGAAAAAACAGTATTCAAATATATAATATTGTAACGAGGTAACGAGATGCTAGAATCCGAATTAATTGCGCGCTGTCAAATCCTCTCGAAATTTATAAATCATACTGATAACAACACTACGGAACATCTCGAATCGTCTAGGTTCTCTCTAGTCTTTGGAACGCCCCAAAAGTCTCGAAAGATCGAGAAAGACATTTATTTACCTATTTACATTTTTTACCTATAGGTAAAAATAAAAATAAAAATAGGGTCGCTCAGGTGGTTTGGGCATGTTGAGCGAATGAATGAGGAAAGAATGGTAAGAAAGATATATGATGCAAGTGTTGACGGCGCCAGAAAAAGAGGGCGACCACGGAAGACGTGGCATGACCAGATTAACCAGATACTGGAAGATGGTCCTGTTAGAAGTCTGAACAACCGTCGAGCTTGCATGCGAAGATGTATGAATGTAGACGAAGCGAAAGTTGTATGTCAGGACAGAAGAGTATGGCGCTCTATCCTCTCTGCCTACCCCCTCGGGGAAACGGCGTGATGGTAAGTAAGTAAGTAAGTACCTATAAATACAAGGGCGTCACGCGACGCGGGGTCAGTCATTCGTGACGTTTAACCAAAGCAATATTGGCAACGCTATAAAAGCAGCAATAAAGCAAGCTGGCACAGCGCAGTGTGACCAGCGTGTATATTCCAGCGGCAATAAATACAAGGAAGTTCCTACCGGCGCGGAAAGTTTTTCTACGGGCGAATATCGAACGGAATTTGCGTTAATTAAGCGGAAACAGCGTTAATTAGTGCCAATTAAGAAACAGTGTAATAATAAATGTGTGAAATATTCTGGAAACATTTAGTAAATATATATTTAAGAAAGATTTAACTCGTGTCCGGTGACTTTGCGCAATAAATAAATAAATATATATATACAGGGTTATTTGGAAAACATTAATAACCTCACAGGACTATTATTCCTGCCTTGATTATGAGTCGAAAATGTTCAAGCTATTATGACCTAATATCAATAATTAATAAGGAGATATGCGACATCAAAGTTTGCATTTTTTTTCAATATTTCTGACTTATTTTTTGTAAAACGTTGGACTATCATTACAGTAACTTATATCGAATATGAAAAATTCATTCCCTTTAATACAAATCAAATAAAATAATAAAAACCTCCAATTGGAATTTTTTCAAGGTTATAATTATTTTATTTAACTTTTATTAAAACGAATGAATTTTTCGTAACCGATATAAATTACTGTAGTGATACTTCAACGTTTTGTAAAAAAAATGTCAGAAATATTGAAAAAAAAAATGCAAACTTTGATGTCGCATATCTCCATAACTATTGATATTAGGTCATGATAGCTTGAACATTGTCGACTCATAATCAAGGCAGGAATATAGTC
Organism: Agrypnia vestita; assembly: GCA_016648135.1. Taxonomy (NCBI): domain Eukaryota; kingdom Metazoa; phylum Arthropoda; class Insecta; order Trichoptera; family Phryganeidae; genus Agrypnia; species Agrypnia vestita. The sequence goes on along the minus strand of JADDOH010011286.1, from coordinate 87,524 downwards.
CTGCGAGGTTATTAATGTTTTCCAAATAAAACCCTCTATAATAAAGCATCCAAATGGAAAGTCAAGTTTCACCGTTGAATCGATCAAATGGCACATAAGTACGAAAGAATATATATGAAATGCCTGCATAAAATATGAGAGCGAACAGGTAGTCAGGTAGGCACCACCTGTCTGTGCAATATTTTAATGCCCATCTTGAGAACCGCCCGCGTCTGACATATTAGCCATAAAAGCTTCAGTCGCGACAGATTCGTACTTTACGAGCGGGAAATGCTGAATGGCGGAAATAGCTTTCACATGAAAAATAGAATGAATTCAGTTAACCGTAGAATATCTTGGTTAAAATTTAAAATATCTTGGTTAAAATTGTAGAATATCTTGGTTAAAATTTAAAATAGACGGAATCATAAAATGTGTGCCACATATATTATTAATAGATACGGCAGTTACCTACTTTGTGGTGCGACATGATTATTTTAATTTAAACTAAATTGAAGTTTGTAATGCACACACCTAAAGTTACTTTAACAGGACTTTTCGAGAGGAGTAGCCCCTTTCATCATCAGGTGTAATTTATAACTAACCTAAATACTAAAGGTACTGCTCCTCTCGAAACTATAGTCGTTATTAAATTAACTCAACGTGTGTGCATTACAAACTTCAATTTAGTTTAAATAAAAAAAATGTGCGTCACATATCCAATGAAATATAAGTATACTACACTTAACTGACAACACCGTGGGACAATATTTTTAAATCATTTAAATTTTATATTAACAAAAAATAAAACTGAATAATTTAAAATGTCATGTTTAAAATTAACGCATAATTCGAAATGTTTTTTTGGGACCCTTGAATTTCGAATTAACGAGGTTCTACTGTAGAACAAACACACTGGTTATCTCCGAAATAGGTTCATCTGAAAATATAAACCATGTGTAAACCAAGTAAAGAGTTTTTGTTTACACTCGGTTTATATTTTTAACACCAAGTTTACCTTAGATATCAGATTTACAATTATCACGATAACACGAAGAGTGTCAATAGATACGTAATGCAATAATAGGTCAAATTACATATTTTAAGAATCGAAATATTTTTTCGGTTAAAAAATTATAAAACTGAAATTTCAAAACTTTATTTTATGAGTTTAAATTTTAGTTTAAAATTATAATAATAATTTATTATTTATACATGTACAAATTTTTAAATGTTTTACATGTTCACAATACCAACAAATAACTATCGCAGAAATTATAAATAAAAAACGATATTTTATATATAGACCATCGTACTTACCTATATTTTTTATATAAAATTTCTTCAGCGTCATTATGTTATTAATTATATTATTAATAAGTGTTAAAAGAAACTTTTAGGTACCTTAATAGTCGATATATAGATTATGCTTAAGAAAAATCTTTTCTTTTTATATATAACGCTTGCGTGGAACAATATTTTAAGATTTACTATAATATATTATATTGTACTGTAACACACGCTAAATAACTTTAAAAAACATTAAAAATAATAAAACAGCAAAGTTTAGTTTAACCATTAAAAGTAATAAAAAGTTTAATTTACAATATCTGTTACGAAAAAAACCACAGAATACAAAATATTCAAGTTTAGAATAAAAGCTTCTAGAATATGCATGATGTTCGAGCAGATTTATTTCTATCCATACCGCCCTCTATGTTTACTAGAGTCGTTCATCTCTGTCACTGTAGTCGGTAAATCTTCCAGACTATTAACCAATGCGCTGTATTGATGGCAAGCATATCGGTGTACTTTTCAGAGCGACCAGATTCGACATTAACTTCCGAGCTGGCCGTACTAGCAAGCTGGACGTCACCGATATAGATAAGACTCGTGCTAAAAACAAACAGCGAGAAGCATTTCAGAAAATAAATGGCAAATACTGTTTACAAAATAACAGTGTCGTAGAAAAATCAAAAGCGATATTGACACATATTTAATTTTGTTTTATTTAAAAGTGAAGATGATCATTAAACATGATTTATATTTTATATTGTTTAATATTTTTTATCTTGATTTTTACCGTATTTACTTACCACCTTAGATGAATTAAATTTTACCACCTTAGATGTCAAGCTAAGGTGGTAAAATGATAAAAAAAAGCTACCTACTTCAGAACAGGTATTTATATATATAGATATACATTATATATATATATATATATTATTAAACATATTTTTCATTTATTTAAGGAACGAGTCCCATATTTTCATTCCCGTATTTCCCTTTATTTCATTTATTTATTTCGTATTAAATATATATATGTTAGTATTGATTTCTTTGGGGGTAACCCGCGTCAAAATCTGGTCCTCAGAAGGACCATTCGTCAACCGACGTTTCGCCTGAATCACAACAGGCATCTTCAGGTTGCTTGTTAATAAATTTCCGTCTCACGAACGGACGTGTTCGCACTGCCCCTCGTGACGGAAATTTATTAACAAGCAACCTGAAGATGCCTGTTGTGATTCAGGCGAAACGTCGGTTGACAAATGGTCCTTCTGAGGACCAGATTTTGACGCGGGTTACCCCCAAAGAAATCAATACTAACATTTCTAACACCCGTGAAAACCTTCATTATAACATATATATATAATATAATATATATCTATTATAATATTATATATATATATTATCTATCTATATATATATATTATATATATATATATCTAGCGAGGCAGGTAGACTTGTTACAAATTATCCTATATTTTTATGCATTATGCGCTATTAAATGTCTTGTCCAATAAACGGCGATTTATCGGTAATTAAATGAAAAAATGCATGAAAAATATAAACTATGTTACCTCTACTTGAGTTTTATTATTACTCCCTTTATATTAACTGGTGGCGTCTGCTTGCTTGCTTGCCGGCTTGCCGTCGAAAAAACTTTGGATCGATTTTTAACCCTTTTCCCGTGATCCAATCGAGCCGAAACTTTGCAAGCAGACTCTTAACATATAAGTACTCAAGAATCGAGAGATACTTAATTATTTAAGTACTGACAAAAGAAGCTGGAGTTAGAATACTAGTGTATATTATAGAAAAATTAAAAGAAATTTGAACTCGGGTATCACATTTTATTTTATTTTCTGTCTCATCTAATTTTTCCTTGCCAGATATGTATCTAAAGAACAGATCTGCATACTTAATTCGAAACTCGATTTCACTGACTCTTTCGTTTGTTCCATTCGCCCACAGATATAAAATTCAAAATTGAAGAGGAGACGGTTATTCCAGGCAGCATGATATAAAAGAAAAGTTTCAACAACGGAACGATTTAATTGGACACTTAGACTTATCCAAATGACCCCTCTCGGTACATCTGGTTTACTCGCTAGGCCCGCAGTCCGCCATCGCCGTCTCGGCGACTGTTACGATTGCTGGAAAGGGAGAGAGGGCGCTTACTTACGAAATCCGCGATAAAGGCGTCGCGACGCTGTGTCTACGAGGCTCAACCCTCCAGCTTCCACAAACACCCTAACACTTTGTTTTTACTAGTTTACATCCAACGCGCCGGCGGTATTATTCCAATTCTCCCGTGTTATCTCAGTCGGTGCCGGTTACAGAATAAGATAACGGGTGCCCGTGTATTGAATGTTATTCGTTCTCGCGCGGAACAAAGATTTGAGGATACGTTCCTCGAACTGGGTTATTCAGTTCAATTGCAAGTTGAGATTGGACTTGCAAAAAGTTTCAAACTAGATTTCTACATAACCCAAAGTACTAAGTAGACACATAGAAAGTATTAACGCCGCATATAAAATATAAAGATGGTTCGGTTTCGAGACGCTCTACGAAAAAATTTGTGAAAAACAAACTACTAATTTCTATCTCAAAGAGTTTCCTTATTTTATTATTTCCATAGAATGTTCCTTATTTTATTACCTTATCAGAACATACCATAAAATTCAACTGACCGAGTATCCAACGTGCTATAAAACATACATTTTAAGACAGAAAATTTATTTATGATAAAGATGGAAAATCAATAATTTATACAACACTAATTGTGGGGTATAAAAGCGAAGGCAGCTATAAGCAAAAAAATGTAACATAGATGTCTTATAAAGACGTAACTATTTTTCATATGGGAAAGTAGGTACCGAAGTATTTTTGGGTGCTCATAGGGCTTTGACATATCGCACTTTACTCAACTTAACGTTCATCAATTGCACCGATGATAAACTACCTACTAATAGACTAATTAGAATGGGATAGCACCTGTAAAATATGCATATTTTTTTTTAAAAAATTACGAGCTGTTTACAGCAAGGTTAAAAAATATGTGTGTTTATAACGCAATTTAAATTTTTATTAGTAACATTAACCTATTACAAGAAAATATTGATAAAAATTACATTACTGTCACGGAAAGGCACGCTAAAAATAATTGACGCGCTGTCCGAATTCCTTGTGAATATCACAACACTATCGATGAATCGAGAAAGGCCTAGGGTGATATACAAACTTCGGAAAACAACTAAAACTTTCGATAAACACCTTGAAAGTCTAGAAACATGAGAATCTTCTCCTAAACACTAGAACGATCCAGAAAGTACGAAAATATCAACATTCGGATATAAATACAGCGCCGGCCGCGGCGCGGAGAGTAGTCGCGTTTGACAGGCGAAAACAGCGCGATATCAACTGAAATGCCAGGTGCGAAATTTGAAACCACAGAAATCAAGCGTACGTACCTACTTACCTAAGTGGCGAAGAAATAAGCGATAAATACGTGAAAATCGGATGGAATGTTTTAGTGAAGGTTAACTTAAGTGTTTCAGCGATAATAAAAAATAGTTTCATTTCTATGAGATATGTATAATATATCTTGATTAATGATGCCCCTGGGGATAAAATCCGGAATTATGTTGTTATGTTATGAGTCGGAGATCTCTGCTGTGGTTAATGATGTAAAAGTCGCGATGGTTTGATAGAATTTATTGGATTACAAAACACATGTTATAAAGAATACAGTAGTGTACAAAGATTACAAGTGAAAGACGAAGTTCGAAGGTATGACGGCGAGGGCTTCCGCTGTATCCGAGAAGCCTCGCTGGAGTGAGATAATCGGTTCTGCAGGCGCCGGCTTTTATAGTGATCGTGAACAAAGGAATCGGGGGTGCCTTGCGTGTCGTTGCTTCGATCTGCAGCGTCCGCTGTTTGGGAATTGCGCTAGCTGTTCGTAGCATTGCTCTTGTTCGTGGCTGTCGCTCCTGTTATATCGTCCTACTTCCGTGAAAAGCGCTCGACCTCTGTATCGAGGGTAACGGCCTGCCGTACTCGATGTCAGCATCCGTGGTAACTCATTACACGGGTGTATGTATGTATGTGTCTCGGGCCACCACAAAAGTGTCTATGATTTTGATTTTTATTTTTTATTTGTTAGTATACACTAGCTGTAACCCGTCAAAAATGACGGTACTAAGAAAAAAGTTTTTATACTATAAAGAAGTTACGACGGACTGACGAAAACAAAGTGATGAAAACAAAGTATATTTTTGTTAATTGTGTACATTTTATTTGATATTGCAGCCGCGAGAGGGTTGAGCCAAGAGGCTTAAGAGACCTACCCAACACTCGCAATAGTCCGTCCTCTATCGCACGGAGGCTGAACTATGATAACCCTTCAGCGATGCGAATCATCTCACAAAGGCTGGAGACGGGATGAGTTTTTCCCCAGCGTACGTTTATACGCCCGCAGGCTCTACCCTAGATGTAATTAGGGCCCAGTGTGCGCCGACTCACAGCGCTCCAGTTCGCGGATAGCGGGGCAGTAATGAACGCACTCGACCCCGCACCGCACGCTTCTGCCCGTCAACTGACGTGAAAGAAAACTTGGAAGATGACACAGAGAATGCGTACGTATAAGTTAATGATCTCACCAAAATATGGCGCTAGTTTCCTACCGAAGTGATTTTGTAATATTAAAATTAAAAAGAAAAAAAATATATATATATTTTTAAAAAACAACGCTCATGTACAGGCGTACAAAAAAATAAAAAACAAATTTTCAGACAAAAAATGTTTGCTTCACTCTCCTAACAAAAGCGTGGTTGTTTTCACTTAATCAACAGAATTCTGCTATCTATATCAACATTGTAAGCGCCCACCCTTCTATTGGAGAAAAAAAAATTGACCGAAAATTATTTTTTTTACTTAGTTCATTTAAATAAAGCGTGATTTTTAAAAAAATATTTTTTTATGTTATGTATCCGCGAAACTTACAGAAATGTAGGACCTTATATAAATGCACGAAGGACTTTATATAAGCGCGGCAAGTTAGTTGTTGTTTTGACAGAAGCTAAGCCACAGAAGTGAAGCCGCAGAAGGCGAAAAAAAACAGCGGGCGATACCACGGACTAACCTTCCTGCGTGGTGAATTTTCTAGTACGAACCTGAGCGATACAGCAGGCATCGGTATTCCAGGGACGAGTGGAATATTCTCGCGAAATAAACAGTACGAATTACAAAATACTGCTCCAGTTAAGTTCGTGTGCAATAACTTTGGTGATAAACAAAAGATAACCGCACCCATGACATTATGTTCCGATAACATTTTATTTTAGTGGCCACTTGGATGGGCGGTGACCTACTAGGAGCAAACATGCAGGTGCAACGGAGCGGTCGTTTGTTTGATAAGCTGAATCACTGTAAATATTTATATACGGTTTCAAAACTGTCTATTATATTCCGAAATACCAATTTTCTGTGCAAAACATAACTCTACATTTGTTAAATTTATTGTTTCAGGGGTAACTTTATAGAACTCAATTGAGATTGATAAGCCCTCATAAGGCGAAACGCGTTTCAGAAAATTAAAAAGGTAGAACTTAAAAAACTTGTTTTTATTTCCATAAGATGTGTCTATATTTGTCATAAATAAAAAATGTAAAAATGTTTTCACATTAGTACTTAATTATTATTAATTCATCTCCACTATATTTATTTTGTTGACGTATATACGTAGGTTTTTTATTTTTATTATATACGTTATTATATATATTACGTAATAAGTATGCGTTGTATCCAGATGAAGGGACCATTGGCCCCGAAACATGTTTGTGTTTCAACAAATCAGTGGTTTATACAAAGTATAATCTTGTTAATTATACTGGTATATTAATTAAGGCACCCACTCTCGTTTCCGCCAGTCACTAACTATATGAAGTAAAACTTGGGGGATAACACTGTGAATACGTACGATATCAAATCTTTTGTTGGTCGGCAGCGCATCGGAAGTATTATCAGGAGATTTGCAGTCGGTTGGATTTTCCACAAAATACCTTCTCACAAAGGGTATTTTCCAAGAATAATAAATGAACGGCGAAATATCGACTGTAATACCAACGTTCTTACTGTACGTACGAACCTCACACGCGTACTAACTTTTAGTAGTGGTAAGCTAATCCGTTGTTTTTCAACATCATAAAGGTTGTTGTCCAGAAAAATACGAGATAACTGTTAGAAAAAATAAAATAACGGATTTAATATGTTACATTCGTATTTATGATTTTAGGATATAGGAAATATGCTGAAAATATTGCAAAGGTTGCACTGAACCTTATGGTTACCTATCTAATTTTTTTATTTGAATATTAATATGTTAGATTTCTAATTCACACATTTTTATTATATTGTCACATGTCGTGGCTGCGGAAGGAATGAATGAAAACACTAGATATTAACTAGGGATTTATTAATTAATTATGCTACGTGCTAAATCACTTAAAACGAATTAAACTTGACGGTTTTCTTTAAATTACACTATTTCGCAATACATCACTAAATGAACACTTTATTATCGCTGGGTAACACGTATTCGTCACTTGTAGAATATTCAATTCTTGCACGTACTATTTATAGCTTATTTTAAATGCCAGTTAGGTACTTCGCTCGATTATTTCGCTCGATATCCCTCGCTTCGCAATTCACGACTGGGCGACGCGGCCAAACTCGCGACGCAAACCTGGTGGAATGTAGAAAATTATGTAATAAATTTACTTCGCACATGCTGTGTATTTAATGATTAGTTCATATTGTATTTGAAACAAAATGTTAAATTAATAAATGCAGTTATATTATTAATGGAATTGGTGTTTACATTGTAGAGAATCATAATGAAAAATTTTAAAACTCAAGTAGAGATAATAACATAAATATAATTAAATATTTTTAATAAAGGCAGTTGGTTATATTTGAGCTTAGTTTTGAATATTTACATTTTTTACTAATAATTTTAAAGGTGTCATAAAAAATATGACGTTGGACATAATAAATACAGTTTTAAAATATTTAGAAGGAAAAATAAAAACTTTCAACAAAACTAGTACTTTTTAGTAAAAATTAGTACTTAAAGTTGAATAAATATTGAATATATGTATTGTAGCAAAGGGACGTATCGGAAAAAATAGTTTACATCACGATTCACAGATTCGTAAAAAAAAATAATAGCAAAAGTTTTCCAGTACTGTATCATGCATGGGTTTGCTGAATGTTACATTGTGTAAAGTGATCACTCAAACCAGCCGTACGCTAGGTCGTAAGCCCTATGAACACCCAAAAAGTATTCCATACCTACTTTCCTATATTTAAAAAATAGCTTCGTCTCTATGAGGCATCTATAATATATCTTGATAATGCTAAAAAGAAGTGTTTTAAAAAATATATTAACATGTCTGTAGGATTAATAGAAAGAGGAAATAATGCAATAATATTAATTACAGAAAGACTTCAAATATCCTGCTATAATATTTATCAAATCGTTAATCAGATATCTGAATCAACAGTAAATCTTAGGAATAAGGTACACAAAAAAGAAAGATTAAACCGACTGTTTTCAAAGCTGTGTACAGGCCAACCCTAATCCAAAAACAGCCAATAAATTTGTATCCTAACGGAGAGTGAAAGCAAGATACCAGGCTGCCGAGATGAATTTCCTACGGGAGGTAGGGGGTGTCACACTGATGGACAGGGTGAGAAGTACCGACATAAGGCACATACTCGCCCCTACTCCCATATATAGAGAAATCACAAATGAGGTGGCTTGGACATGTGCTAAGAATTCCGGAGTAACGAATATCAAGAAGCTTCCTTCATCTTGGCAACCCCGGAAGGAAGGCAACCGGTGGATCGTCCGAAATTAAGCTGGGAGAAGCAACAAAAAAAGTGTATGAAAACATGAATCTTGACTGGCCAGCACATACGGAAGCGGCTGAAGACAGGGTAATTTGGAAGCAACTTTTCGAGTTTTGGCCCCCGGCTCTACTAGGACAAAGGGATGAAGATGATGATAAATTTAAAATTTTAATTCGATAAATAAAAATTAATCAAAATTAATTATTCTAGAACAGTTAATGAATATTATTTTCCTAAATTACCTAAAAAAAGATCAAAATTTTTCCAATAAATAACTTGACAAAAATAAATGATTTACAAGCAAAAATGTGTGGTTTCTACGTTGCAAGCTTGGCTTTACAATAGACTTAAGCTATTTTTGAGGGGGATGGTTTGTAGTATGGGAGATATGAGCAGGAATTATAAATCAAGCTATTTTAATATGCTGTAATGGAATTTAACGGGAGCTAAAAACAGTGGATAACGGAGCAAGAGGATTGCAAGATCGTAGATCGGAGGTTTTTTTAGTAGTCTAAATTTATTTTCCTTTTTTTATTAAAGCTTGGAAACGTAGAGAAGATTCACTCAACTGTTTATATATTTATATACATGGTTTTAAAAGGGAAATCAATTTGAAGTAAAAAATAGTATTTCATTAATTATTAGCTTTTATCGTATAAAAAACGTGGTAATGAATACCAAAAAGTTAAATTGTCGATTGCAAAATTGCCGAAAAATGGCTTTATCGGTAAATCGTTAAATAGCAATCGATATAACCAAACAATTTGGTTTTTTAAATGCATTTTAATGAAAATAAAATCATACACAAGTTATTTAAATAATTTTCTTTCAGAATACGATTTTAAAGGGCTCTTAAAAATATCCTTGCGTGGGCTGAATCTAATATTAATGCAAATTACTTCTGTTGAAGAGAATTCTCTCTGTGATTCTACGCTACTTCTTTGAATGTTTTATTATGATTTATTAAATAATTAATGTTAATTAAAGAATAGAATTTTTTGGTCATTAAGGGGTTATATACCTCCTTTTTTTTTCAAAAATCGTTTTTTTTTTATTGCTTTATCTGAAAGTAAAACTCATTGAGAACATTTCTTCAAATTTTCATGAAGATCCAAGCAATAGATCAAAAGTTGCAGAGTTTCGAAGCGCGCCCCGTAACCGCCGCACGGCTGAGCAGATAGCGGTAAGGGACCGCTTAGCAGGTAGCGCTTATCAGGGGTCGCTCCGCCTTAACGGTAAATCTTTTGTTATTGTAGAAAGTTAATTACATGAGGTAGGTACGATGTTTACTCGAACGTGCTCCATTTTTGACCATACAAACACCCTTATAAATCAGTTGTATACGAACTTCTGAAGCGTGAGCATCTAAGAATCGAACATTTTCCTTTTTACAAAAAATCAGTATGAGTTCCCGTCAAAAAATTACACGCGTAACTCGTGAAGGTAGTAAAAATTACAAATCGCGATCGAAAAAGAGGAAGCAATATTTAATCCTCAAACTGTGGAAGTGGACGAAAGTAGCTTCAGTGCGTCTCGTAAGAAATTAAAATTGAAGGACGATATTCATGTGCCGATTGATCATTCGGTGGAATATCGAATCATCAATTTTGTTCAAGTGTTTACGGCTATTTCACAGTACGTAAAATGCAATACGTGTGCAAAACGTGCAACCCCTACCCGATGATGTATTGAAGATTATGAAGCCGATATACGAAGACTTATCTAAAGATGAATTGCTTGAAAGATGCCTCGGTGGATTCACTCAAAATAACAACGAGAGCTACAACCAACTGATCTGGAAACTGTCCCCGAAACATCTTCCAGGAGGTGCAGTACCTGTAAGAATTGCTGCTTATACATCAGCCTGTATATTCAACGAGGGGCAAATATCTATTTTGAAAGTTTTCGAGGCAATGGGGGTGCATTGTGGCAGCAACGCTCATGAGTACGTCGCGCAGCAGGACGAGAGGCGAATTTCGACGGCCGAACTTCGGGCGCAAGGTGCGACAAGGGAGGGACGACTGGCCAGCAGACAACACCAAATAGATATTTTGGAGGCTGCATCGAGTGCAGATGACACGCTATATGGTCCCGGAATCGACGATGATTTGTAAGTTTACCTGATCGACTTTAATGTTTATATAAACTAATCTTGAAACTTTAAACTCGATTATCTCGAAATTGTGTTTTTTCAAAAGTGCCTTTGCCGTGATCACGATTGCAGAAAAACTATTTGACCGATTTTCTTCAATTTTTTTTTAAATTGTTCGTAATTAATGTTGTGTGTACTTGAACCATTCACTTTTTATGCATAATTTTTTATCATGCTGATAAGAATTTTTTAATAAAATTTTTAGAGCTCAAAATGTTGATTTTTTGAGAAAAACATTCCCGTATGCAGAAAAAACAAAATATTTATTTAAATAATCGTTCAAGTACAAGGAATGTTCATGTACTAATGAAATATTTTCGATTTTATGATTTCAGTTAACCTGCTGGACTTCCATGGTGATCACCGCAAGCCTCATGAAAAAAAAAGGGTTTCGGGGAAAGAGCCATAACTCCGCCAATTGTTAATATTTTTAAATAAATTAAGGCGTGTTTTATTCAATGAATAATATACTATTACAAAATTATAACTTTGATTTAATAAAATTATTACTACATATTTAAAAAAAATCCAAACTTTCCTTATTTTTTCCGCACAAAAAGGTATATAACCCCTTAATGAATTCCGAATTTAAACAAATGCTCTCCGATCATCGCGTTGCAAGCATCGTCACAAAATATTGTAATTCGATAATGGTATTTAGTCATATTTACCGGAAACGAATACCACAGTGCAAACTCTACACTCTTATACAACTTTTTAATTTCTCTATTACCTCCATAAATATAAATTTATCTAATTTCAAACTCTTCGTTCTTATCCAATTTCATTTTAATTCCATGAATGGCCCTCATTTTCAACGTTACGAAAAAACTAGTAGCAACTACGTGAGCCTAGGGCTTAGGAGTTGGAAACATTATATTATTATAACATATTTCAATTACGTCTAAGTAAATTATTCATAGACCTACTCAGGCTAGTCTGTCTGGCTAAATCGTATGGTGATGATACCGGTCTAAGACTAAGGAACACAGATTCGAATACCACTGGCGAATATCTATGTTATTCATACGACGCACCACTGCTTTGGACTAGTACATATTAGAGAGATCGGAAAGTAATCAAAATTTTCACTCTTTTTTATAGTCAGTTTGCATAGTGACACGGTGCAGAAAACACGAATATTTTAAAAATGTCCTTAGGTTTTCACGGCCGTTCAGAATCTTCTGTGTATAGTTTTCTGGGATATTCTGCCGTGTATATGTGACCTGTCTGGTCACCGTTTCGGCCCTACATCAGCCCTGATGATGGACCCTGCAATGGGATTTGAAACGTTGGCCAGAGAGGTCACATATACACGACAGAATATCCCAGAAAACTATACACAGAATGTATATTTTGTTACTAGTGAATTGTAAAGCTTATGAGTTTAGTATTTTTGAGTGGAATTTTTTTTATAAATTACGTTAAATCGACTAAACTTAAGTATAGTAGTACCTTCATCGCATCGGTAAAATAAACAAACATGCAATTTGGTTTCCCCACATAATTGTCACTGGCCACTAGAGCAGCAACGAGCTGTCTGTGCATCTATCTTCGCCAGACACGAAACTGACCCTATTTGCGGCGAATTGTAACTTGCGACGAGAAGTGGAAACTGTGCAACAATCCCACGTGAAAAAGACTGGCTTTCTTCGGGCAGGAATCCGTCCCTACCTCTGAACCATCGCCAACAATAAAAAGGTTCTTCTCTGTGTATGACGGTATATTACGGGATAGATTAATTTTGAATTATTAAAACCCAGTGAGACAATCACTGTCAGCCAGAAAGAATGTAACAAAAATTCGGAAAAACACGATCAATTTTGGTGAATAATCAATATTATACATGTATATATATAAAGAAACCCGTGTTTCCCTATACGCCAAGTTTTCTTCACAACCACCCACCGGTGGTTATGGTGGTGGGTAGCCCTTGGTATCACATCGAAAATATGCGAGTTTGGTGGGGGTATGTTTATGTTGCGCAGACCTTAACTTCTGCTGATATTCTCGCTGATAATCATCATTAAAAAGACACTCCTACACAACATCAATTTTCTTCACAATAACCTGATCCCATAGAACACGTGAAATCAATTTTCAACGTGTTCTTACATGATCACACTACATTGACACACTAAATATTTATATGTATGTTTATGTTGCGCAGACCTTAACTTCTGCTGATATTCTCGCTGATAATCATCATTAAAAAGTCACTCCTACACAAAATCCATTTTCTTAACAATAACCTGATCATCAATTTTTGAAATCAATTTTCAACGTGTTCTTACATGATCACACTACATTGACACACTAAATATTTATATGTATGTTGCTAGTAATTGGGATAGTGGGCTGAGTTATAAATAATAATGTATTTTGCACTCAGTATTCTATTGGTAACACATTAAAAATTAAATAAAATATTATTCGTATTCGTCATCAGTTTCAATTGTAGAAAACTTGGAGGCGCTACCGTAAGCCAATAGTGATGTTGACGACGACAATAAAGACAGGAACTATTAAGAGGTGAGTTGTACCCGATCGGGTGATAAAATCGAATGGTTTTTTTTACAATCACCGATGAAAGTCCGCCGCGAAACGATGAAATATTTATTCCCACTCGGCGATAGTAAAACTCGCAGTGCGCCCGTCGCGGGACGGATCAGCCGCCGCCGGGCCCGTATCGCTGTTTGCCTTCCATCCGGGCGCGGCAGGGCCGGAGCGGTTTTTAAATATTTATTAGCGGCGCGGAACGCCCCCGTCGCTAAATAAGCATGCGGAGTCACGTTCCGGCGATCGAACACACTCGTACCGCGTTGCATTAAATATGTATTAACGCGGAGCTCGACCGGGAGGACATCCTGAGCGTTAACCTCGCCGCCGGCGTCGGCGCTACAAACTTGTTTGGCTGACATCTGACTTTTATGTCATTTTATTCTTTACCGAGTTATTTTAAAAGTTTAACACTTTTTTTGAAATATCGCACATTCTTTACAGTTATTTTAAAAGTGTAACAGTATTTTTGTAATATTACACATTCTTAACGAGTTATCTAAAAAGTGTCACAGTATTTTTATAATATCTTTAAATAAAATAACTTTTTGTTTAACACCACTTTATTGAGTTTAAACCAACTAGTTTCGACTCACAACTGAGTCTTCATCAGGGTTCAGATATTAACTAAATAAAAACAGAATTACGAACAATTAAGAAAGCATTAAGGGAAGAAAGAGGCAGAATGTCAACTGTGGTGGGGGTTGGGTGAAAGAGAGTGGGTATGGGTGGGTGTAGTTAATTGGAAGGGGAATATATCTAGAATTGGACTACGCGATAAATCTAGTTGCTTATTAAGTAAATATTTTTTATTTGTTTTTAAAGATGTTTTTATTTCTAAGGCTTCTAAATTATTGAGACGAATACCTATGTCATTTCTATGAAGTACATCTACACCCGAAGATTGGTCAAATGGTATTTTTATAATATTACACGTTGCGTGGAAAACTGTCATAAGTAAAAAAAATATCTACACATTTAACAATAAAGCAAAATAAAAATGAAACTTCATTTAAAATCAATTTTAATGATTAATAACCGAACTTCCATATCACCGTTATTCTTTTATTAGTAACCATTACAACGTTTTCCCGCATGCGTGAGCATAGGGAATAGAATGCCGCACCCTTCTATCCCGGTACACCATTTATTCTTCAACCACATTCATACACCTTCTCACGCACGCTCTCCCTCCAATTCTGATAAATATTGAATTGATATATAATTTTTTCTGAACATGAATCTCACTACATTAAAAACAACGTATGAATTATATGTAACTCAGTGTCTTCACCAAACTAACTGCATACACATCTCATTGCTTTCCCTCCCTTAACTTAAATACTGATGCAGGAAATGATGGACAAGCGCTTCCGTTGAAAAGAGGCTCCAGCGGCCGTTTGCAAAAGGGAGAACTCAATATCTGATAGTTTTCACGGGGCGTAGAGAATCATATTTACTTCCCTATTACGAAATCATAAGAAAATCATAAAAAATAATTTATTTCACCATGTTGTGGGTGTGCAACTATTTATAAAAATAGACGATTAACAATATCTTTATATGTATGTTTTGAGAATACAATTCTTGGATGTGTCCGCAGTGTACAAATCCAATAATTGTGTTATATTGTTAAAAATATATACTGGTGTATAAAAGTAATTAAAAATATATATATATATATATATATATATTTGAACAGTACAACAGTACTCAAATAATGTCACAGTTCTGTCAAAAATTTTAAAGTATTAAAGAGTATTGTCAAATATTTAATGTATGAGATTAAAAAAGATATGTATGCAATAAGATAAACTGAAAAGGTAATCTGAAGTATATATGTGAAGTGGAAATGAATAATAGAGTAGAAGGATAGAACATTCAAGGAATGAATGAGAAAAAAGTAATGAACGTGCAAGTATAACAATTGATTAAGGTCAAAGTAAGTTGTGATTAAGCGTGTACGCTTTTTTCGTGTTTTTAGTGCCTGCAGTTCGCAAGAAATTTTTCGATTAAGCAAGGTTAATATTAAAAAGTCAATCTTCAGGCACGCTTCGCGCAGATTCGCCGGATTGCAAGGCCCCACATTTACTGTTTTCAGGAAAGTCAGGTGTTGGGTAAAATTGCGTCATAAAATATGCTCGCATGTTTTTTGTATAAAGACTTAGAAAGCTCGGACTACAACACTGGTACGCGTGTTGTTTTATTAATTGAATCCATACTGAGGAGAATCAAGTTTATCCCCGTTGTACGAACTTACAACCTAGTACGAACCGTGATTTTGTACCAGTAAAAACCTTTTACCCCTGAAAAACCGTCATTTTTTTTTTTTTTTTTTATTTTTTTTTTTTTATTTTTTTTTTTTTATTTATTAGAGAGAACACTTTTTGCTTTTATTATTCAACATAAAGCTCAAAAAATAAGACATAATTATGCTTTTTTTATACAGAGTGTACCAGAGTTAATCCACAACACTTTAAAGATAGATTTCCACCTAAATTATGAGTCATTATATTCTAAGTAGCCCAAGAAATCTTTGTGCTATACTTATAAAAGCTAGACGGCAGTTTAGATAGTGAAAACTTCTAAATAGCAATATGCCTTAGCATATAAACTCATATTTCGAATTTTCCCTTGGCATCTACAATTTACAGGATTTAAGAGTTAATGCTGCGAGCGTTGAACAAATTGCGAAGAAAAAGTTGAAATCTTTTAAATAAATTTACATAGTTTTAACAGATATCAGGCGTCTTATAAAAACTTCAAGACGAGCAAACATAAATGATATTTATGACTTTCAAAAATCTCTATGCTCTATATAACCAGTCGACGTTAAAAAGAATCGTCGTGGTCTATACAACGCTTTTTAGTTGTTTTTTAAATTAATAAGTACGTCCACGTAAAAGTTTTTTTAAATACATCCATTCGCCTTAGTGAACAATGTCCGTGTTTCTCATTACTTGATTACCTTGTTTTTTTTTTTTTTTTAAATAGAGATGTGACCACGGAATACGTGTCACATCAATATTCTTACTATTTTCAAACTAAGCTAAACGCTTGTGCTATGAAAATAGGACTAACTTGCTAGTCTGGAGTGAGGTTCGAATCCGCAACCTTTGGATCACGAGGCCAGTGTCCTAACCACAAGACCAACAAGCAACTCTTGCAATTGGTAAATGGATTTAACAATGTTTAAGAAAAGTTTCCGCTATTTCTATTATATATTAACTGGTTTTAGTGATTTCTGGCGCAAATTCCATGTGACAAGCGCTTTTACATAATTATTGCAGATTTAAGGGATAGAAACTTTGGAAGCGATTTGCCGAAAAATGTGAATTTGTTACTTAATGACTTCATACGCCACGCTGACGATTCAGCGTTTTTATTTGATTGAATAATTTATGATGAAAATAAATCAATCGCGATATGAATGCAGAAATAAATTTTCCGATGGAATTTGTAAATATTTTTCCCTTTTTCCATAACATTTAGAATTTAAAGGCCGCACAGTACTCTTTTCCGCAACAATAGTCGAAGAGTAAAAGAAAATAAACAAGTATTATTTGAGTTGCAATATGCAACGCACAACTTTCCAGTGTAATTAATCACTTTCAGTTATAAAACACGCATTAGTAGTGAATTTTAAATTCATAATTATCTAACAACACTGCTAACGAGGTGCAAATGGAAATATTAGGTCCTTACATATGAAATTGACGTTTAGTATGGGAGGAACATAAAGCCGATTTTTTTTATTATAATATATTTATTTAATCAAAGTATGTACCATTGCTATCTATGCACATTTGCCATCTCATAGGTAGTTTATCGATCCCTTTACTTAAAAAACCATTCGGACGGGAATCAATAAAATCTTTGAAGGCGGTTTGGACTGCCCCATCGGAGTTGAATTTTTTCCTTTGCAAGAAGTTATCCAAATTTCGAAAAAAATGGTAATCTGTTGGGGCAAGGTCCGGAGAATATGGTGGATGTCTTAGACATTCCAATTGAAGCTCCTCTAATTTGGTAGCCGTCTGTTGTGCAGTGTGTGGTCTAGCGTTATCATGAAGCAGCAGTGGCCTAGAGCGATTAACCAGCCTCGGTTGTTTAGCAGCTAGCTTTTCCATCATGGTTTGCAGTTGCTGACAATAGACATCTGCCGTAATCGTCTGGCCAGATTTAAGAAAGCTGTAGTGAACGACACCAGCACTAGTCCACCAAACGCTCACAAGTAACTTTTTTGGAGTCAATTTTCGCTTGGGGCATGGTTTGGCTGGTTCGGCAGGGTTCAGCCATTGCGATGAGCGCTTCCGATTATCGTACAGGATCCACTTTTCATCACAGGTAATGATTCGATTTAAAATCCCTTCATTATTGTGCCGGTTGAGTAATGCAACGCAGCAGTCAACCGCGTTTGTTGATTTGCTTCACTCAATTCGTGAGGTACCCACCTTTCAAGCTTTTTCACCCTTACCAATTTGCTTCAAGTGGATTAAAACAGTTTTATCACTAACACCGCAGCCTGCAGCTAACTCGGATGTGGTTTGCGATGGACCCGCTTCCACAATAGCCTTCAATTCTTCATTATCAACTTTGGTCTCCGGCCGTCCACGGGGCTTGTTCTGCAGGTCGAATTTTCCAGAACGAAAACGTTGGAACCAAAAACGCACTGTGTTTTCTTTTGCGGCACCGTCGCCATACACATCATTATTCCTTCGAGCCGTTTCTGCAGCACTGGTGCCACGGTGGAACTCGTACTCGTAAATAACGCGATATTTCAAGTTTTTCATTTTGTAAACTGAGTGACGCAAAGAAAAAAACAATTGAGGAAAAAACAAATGAATTATAATTTTCAAAACACAAATACATGAGTAAATAGCTGTATAAATTTGGATTTGGAATTCCTAACCAATGAGAAGATATTTGAGATCAAATTTGCCAGTACGGAAAAACGTCAATTTCATATGTAAGGACCTAATATAAGGATGGCCGATCTTACAAAATCTTGAAAAAAAAAGTTTTTTATTTTATGTCTGTTTTGTTGAATTTTATTTTATTTTTTAATTTTGGTTTTTTAAATTAGGTTTTTCTATTTCGGTTTTTGATTTTGGTTTTTTGCGTGAGTGCCACTGCGCGGCCGTGGCGACCGCTGCGCGGCCATGACGACCGCTACGCGGCCCATGCGACCGCTGCGCAGCCGTAGCGACCGCTGCGCTGCCGAGGCGATAGATGCGCGGCCGTGACGACCGCTATACGGTCAAAACGTGCCTCCGAAGCTTGGAATGTTTTCACAGATTTGTCAGTTTTAAAATCATTGTGTGCGTAAAAGAAAATTATTTATTATAGATCAGGTTAGGTTAGGTCGTAAATGGAAAAATATTAATGAATATGTAAAAGATTATGTATCCAAAGTAGAATTAAAAATAAATGCTTTTTTAAAATTAAATATAAAATTAACATATAAATAAAATCTTTTTCGACTTTATAAAAAAAATATTTTAGTTTATTTTTAAACAATGGCCTATCCAAAAAAGTAAGAAATAAATTTAAAAAAACACTACATTAAACAAAATAAAAAAACAGTTTTCAAAATTCAAATCTGTCAGAATATAACGAAGAGAGAAAAAAATTAATTTAATACTATAAAAGAGAGATCCCTGTAAATAAATTTTTAAATTGTCGAAATCCGGCTTACGTCAAAATAAAAATAAAATCTCATTAAAAAACTTTCAAACACACGTATCGAAAAAAAAATTTTGATTATAATTTTTTTATATATAAAGATAGAAAAAATTTTAAAATATAGCAATCCATTGCATACAAAACGTCATACTTCAATTTTGAATCCAATCACAATACAATAAATAATATGAGGTAAAAACGAAATGAACCAAGCAACAAAATAAGAATAAGAAGAAAATAAATTTTACAAAAATGTCACGCGGCAACGACTTATCTTTCGTATTTTTTTAAATTGTCATTATCTTTCATATTTGCAGAGAAAATCGTAAATATGTCCGAAAAAGGTAAAAAAAACGCCAAATAGGGCTTTGTAAAAAAAAAACTACATGTAGAAACCCTAGAAATCCATTTCCGCCTACCTTCCTTTCCCTCTGGAAATAAATTTACATACTTCTCTTATGCATTAATGTACTCCTATATCTCATTTATTCAACAATTTCTTTCTTCAATCTTTTCATTACTCCTGCTACATATATTATGTTTTCTCTATCTTTTATTACAATGAATTCTAAATTCATCAAGCGAATTATTTTAATTGGCTTAGGGCCTGTTATTTGATCAGAAGCAATAGTTATGAAAAAGCATAGATTTTTATTACATACTTCCCTAATGCATTAATGTACTCCTATATCTCATTTAATCAAACAATTTCTTTCTTCAATCTTTTCATTACTTCTGCTACATATATTATGTTTTCTCTATCTTTTATTACAATGAATTCTAAATTCATCAAGCGAATTATTTTAATTGGCTTAGGGCCTGTTGTTTGATCAGAAGTAATAGTTATGAAAAAAGCATAGATTTTTACGAAAACGGGTATTTTGATTGGAAGAGAATGCAAACAGTATGCTTTTTTCTTAACTATTACTCTTACTTCTGATCAAACAACAGGCCCTTGATATTTTTATTTATCACATATGTGGCGTCTCATATATAAAAGCAAAGGTAGCAACGTCCAAAAAATTTAAAAAAATGTTTTGAAAGCATTCACCGATATCGACTCATTTAAAATGTACTATATTTTAGATTTTATGTATCTGTCCCTTCCAAAATCATGTTTTTTGTAAATTTATTTCATATAAAATATCGAATTCAGTATACTATAAATTAATAATCCTCGACGATTACATTTAATTTTTTAACGAATAAGCTGTTAAAATTCTAAATAATATAAAATAAAATAAACCCAATTGAGACCTTTAAAAAAATAACAAAAAACTTTTCAAAATGATTTAAATGAAAAGATATTCCGATATATAAAGAAAAGTAAATATAAAAGAAATATAAATATAATTACTATAAAGAAGTTAACAATATTTCAAAATTAAAAAGACCCAAGTTATAATTTAATAAATAACCATAAAAGGATAAGTCTCCAAACAAATTGATAGATTAGATTTTGACAATTAAGATGTTTCCAACAAAAATCCATAAATCGCATTCTTATAGCTTTTGAGAATTGAAAAATTTAGCAAAAATTGTTTATGTACTGAAAAATATTATTTTTAAAAATGATATATTAAAAAACATTAGTTAAGTTTTCAATATTTAAAAATATTATTCGTAGGGAATAACAGAAAACTAAACTATGTATGTACAATTATTTTTTGAAAAAGTATAATCGTAATTCAAAAAAAATTCAATTAAATTTACGTAAAAATATTAAAAAATTGAGCGAGGCATGCGCGCATGACGGGAGATCTCCCGGTACTGAAGAAAATTAAATAAATCGTATTAATAAATACATTCCAGTGCGAAACGATGCGTTTCGGGAAAACAAAAGAAAATCTAGAATTATCTATTAAATTTATCGTCTTGTTAAGCTTATAACTTTTCTAAAAATAAAGGTAAAAAAAATCTAAAAATAGGGTCATCTGTGAAAAGCTGAGCCCTACAAAACGTATTTTTTAGATTTGAAATTGGCCTTACTGCTGCGAAGCTACGGCTGAAATGGTGAAATCCGGATGTAAGCTTCCGTCACGACAAAACGTTTCATTTTAAAACAATATTTTTTGCTACACTCGTTAGCTGCACTCTTCTTCTATCGAATGAAATATCGTCGGTGAATGTAGGCCTCCCCGTCTCTGAGCAGCATACAAAAATATAAAAAACGCCGAAAAAACGCACTAAAAAGATTGCCGCTGCTTGGACACGCGTCTGGAAGTAATTATTTTCAATAGAAAAGATGCGCATCGTCATGCGCCACGCGGTGATGAGATTTGCGTGTCTGTGCGATTTTTTTTGACCGAGTTACTAAAGAAACGGAAATTTCGACTTTGGTTGCGTACCGAGAAAAGTGGAGGGGGTGAAAAAATTTAAGAATTTGCGCAAAAGATGGCACCTTCAACTGTTGTTTGAACCTGGTACTCGATTTTTTAATTTCGTTAAAACTACGCCTACAGTCGCAGAAACGGTGCCCTCGCGAAAACGGACCGAAAACGGGGGTTTATTTTTGTATTTCAGCGAGAAAGAAAGCTACGCAAAATTGATGTATGTAAGAAAAAAAGATGACCGGATTCGGCACAAAACGTCGTACTTTTTTTTTAATCCGATCGCAAAACACCGAGATGTGCAGTAAAAACGAAATTTCACGCCATCGAGCATAGAAAGTAAAAAAGAAAAAGAAGAAAAGAATTTTTTAGAAAAAAACACGCGGTAAGGATTTGCCCTTTGTATTCTTTTTAAAAATTGTTATTATATTGTATACTCGCGGAGAAAACAGTAAAAACGTGCGAAAAAAAAGCCGAAAAAACCCCAAAAAAGGCTTTGTCAAAAAAGGCCGAAAATGTGTAAAAGTGTATAAGGATAAGAAGGAAAAAATGATGAATTAGAAAACAGATTATTTATAACCCAGATTAGAATCAGTGTCTGTTTGTAAATTGTGCGTCGCCTTTCATTTTGTTTTAAGATCCCGCCTGGCGCCGGCGTTACCAGGGCCGTTCGCCAGAGCTAGTTATTTTCTTTCTAAACCCAATTTTTATGTTTTTTTCCTTGTATGAAATGATTTCATAAGTTTTTTATTTGTAATTCAATTCCCACACGGTCCGTCGGCCGCGATGCCTAGGAGCACGCGCCTCTCATTTTATATTAAACTTTATATTAAATTTTTAATAGTTTATACTTTTATTGAGTCAAGGTCATGAATTATAATGTTGTTCTTTCATAGATGACCGTCTTTGATTTTTGTAATTCCTTCCGGAGTGGTCAGGTATCTACATTTACACTACACTACACACACACCGACACACCCTCCAGCAATGACCAGCACCTGGAACTCCATGAGAAGCACGCACCATGCCTGAGATGTCTCGTGACCGTCTGAATTAGCTGGTGGATGCACGGCAAGTATGGGTGGACTGGCGCTCTATCCGCCAGTGCCGTAGCAATATATAGACTAGCTGTTCGTACCCGGCGTTGCAGGTAAAGGATTAAGTTGAAAATAAAATTGTCGGGCCTTTAATTAAAAAAATGTTTCCATTTAATCAAGTCTGGGATGGATAGGATGTCTAGGGAAGAAATATGGCCTATTTTTTCCGTCGGGAATATGTGTGCGAAATTTGAATCCAATTGGTGAAGCGGTGTAGATTTGTACACAAAATATATTTGGGGGAGGGGATGGGTTAGTGGGGGAAAAGGAAATGTCACTTATATTACCCGATTAATCCTAAAAAATAAGTTTCCGAATTTTGAGTCCGATCTATCGAACGGTACAGATTTGCATTGAAAATATATCAGGGAAGGGAAAGGGGTATAAGAGAATGGGGAAAATTTTGCCTATGTTACCCGCCGGGTCCTAAAGTATAAGTTTCCAAATTTTGAGTCCGATTGGTCGAACCGTAGTGATTTGCATTGAAAATATATCAGGGTATGGGAAAGGGAAAAAGGAAAGGGGTGAAATGTCACCTATGTTACCCGCCGGGTCCTAAAGAATAAGTTTCCAAATTTTGAGTCCAATTGTCAAACCGTAGTGATTTGCATTGAAAATATATCAGGGTATGGGAAGGGGAAAAAGGAAAGGGGTGAAATGTCGCCTATATTACCCGCCGGGACTTAAAAAATATGTTTCCAAATTTTGAGTCCGATCGGTTGTACGGTACAGATTTGCATTGAAAATATATCTTTGGGAGGGGGAAGGGTCAAGGGAGAAGAAGCCCTCTTAGCGCAGTGGGTATGACACTGGCTTTCCACACCGAGGGTTCCGGGTTCGACTCCCGGTGAGGTCACAATGTTAATCTATGTGATTTACTCAAGCTTGGGTGTTTTGTGATGTATTTGGCCTCTGTAATTGGGCCTCCTGGCCTGTTGAAGCGTAATAATAAAAAAAAATCAGAGTTGCTTTCTAAACTCGACTGGTGCTAAAAAAAAAAAGAAAGAAATATCGCCTGTTAAGCGCCAGGTCCTAAATTATAGGTAAGTAAAATTTGAGTCTAATTGGACAAACGGTATACATTTTTATAGAGAACAGATAGACAGACATGCATCGAATTTTATAGGTATAGATGGTCGGGCAAGTACCTACATTCTGGTACTATTATAAAAGTATTTAAATCATTGACGCTTAAGAATTTATATCTTTATTTAAAATTGCCACATAATAAAAGCTCGTTATTCTGTGAAATGACAGCCAATACAATAATGGAAACAGAGACCTCGAATGGAAAGGATTTATAAGGAAAACTATGTTTTTATGGGTTATTATTTTATAATTAGTTCGAAAATGAGTCTTAACAAATTTATTTAATGATGCCTATTTACCATTATACTCCGAGGACTAACAGTCACAATTGTTTAAAAATTAACAAACTCCTAGTATTTTTCAAACGTATTGGAACCAGCCGCACATTAGACTATCAAGAAATTTACATTAGTCCAGGTCCATATATTTTAGTGGTCTGAGGAACTTTTCTAATACCTTTGTAAATTAAAATTATAATCATATTTATGATATTTACAGTATTTAAAAAATATCCGCGTATCATCAAATTTATTAAAAATAACAGCCACGTTGTAAGCGTTCTTTTGTTATAAGTAATCAACACCCATGTTTGTATAAAAAAAATGAAATTAATATTTATTTATTGATGGGCATATGTAGGATACCATCAAATTTAACAGTGCTATTACATCTATAAATCGCCTTCATTTTTATTTGTGGATGGTACATAATATCAAAAACGTCCAAGAATGAATGTCAGTTATTGGAAAAGAATATGTGGCGTTCTATCTTGTCTATACTCATGACAAAATTATAACACATATTGAATTCTTTTTCTAAACAAGATTTAAAGGAATTTTAATTTATCAGATCAAGAAATAGGTTTTTTTGAAATTAAATGAATCAATCACATAACCATGGATACCATTTTACAATTCAAATAAAACGAAAAATAATTTGGCCGCTATCGCTAAGCAACAATGTATTTCAGGTGTTAAACAATCGAATAACAAAACAAAAACGGTATAAAATACAGTACAAGAAATGACCCTAGCAGAAAAATACAAAATGTTCATATTAATCACGTGAAAAAATATAGAGCTAAAAATAAAATCACGAAAGCACAACAGATTAGAATTTAGCACGACATACTGTAATATTAAATAATAAAAAAAACAAACTAGATCTCACTTTGAAGAATATAAACAATAAATTAATTTGCTAGGGATATTTTTGTATAGTACAAGGACAAACAATTTAAATATTAAATGTCGTCAGATGAGGTACGGACGAAAAATTTAGAGCTTGCGGTTTCGCATCAATATCGTGGCGTAGATTTGCGACTCGCTTCGTGCGTCGTTATAACGGACGAAGCGAGTCGCAAATCTACGCCAAATCCGCAATGTGTGGATTCAGACTGGCATGGCGATGCTGAGCAAGCTGGACGACTTCGGGGCTATTCGTCTTCAGGGCAGATGGCTCGTCTCCTACGGCGACGGCCTCTCCTTGACCTGGAGCGACGCCTGCGCCTGCCGGACCTGCGTCTTCTGCGTGCGCCGATGATCTTGGGGCCTCTGGCGCTCTTCCTTCCTCTCGTCTTCGAGGACACGGTGTTGGTGTGCCCCGGAGGGTCGTGGAAAGGGCAGGGCTCCATCCTCAGAAGCGGATTGTTGATCTCGTTGGTTTCAGAATCGCTGTCGTCGTAATCCGGGTCCATTAGATAGAAAATATAGAAGAGCCGATAGAAAATATTATTCAAATACGCGATGTGGACGAAAACGCAAAAAAATGATACTTTGTAATTTCGAAATAGGTACAGACAAAATTTTCAAATAAACCACCTCGGAACGGCTGTTGGTTGGAAATGAAAAAAATATTCGGTCCGCAGCGTTTATTTAGATTTTCAGTGGAACTGGAATCATTTGTTATCTGTTCGATACGAACATTTATTAAATTTCGCGTACGAGTTTAATTATTAAATAGTTCTGAATTCGAGTACTTACCTAGCAAGCAGTATTAAATATGTAATTGTTTATATGATAATAATCATAATATTTTTTATATGCGTGGTTAGGACTTTCAATATTTTAAAATTTTTGCACATTTAAGGTTTGGACAGCGGTCAAGAAAGGGTGTTTTTACTATTTAGAATGAAAATTTTTTCAGAAGTGTTTGATTTTGAAAGTGAAAAATCATAAAAGCTTAAAGTACCAGACCAAAAACCACCAAAATAAATACACACGAACTAACGAAAATTCCATGTCCACAATTAGGCACCACATCTGATGCCATGATTATTAAAATTACTACGAGCTTGTAAATTTTGAAACAATCATGAGAAAAAAAAGGATCTAACTAAATACTCTTAAAAACTTAAATACTATTGTAAGTACGTCGGGCTATAATAAAATAACATTTTTACTAAAAATACTCAGTACGAAATTAAATGAAATAAAATACGACTTTCGTTAAAATACGTCTTGCTTACGTAAAGATTTAATAATACATGAATAAATAAAAATAAGAGTGTCTAAAAAATACGCGAAGCAAATAATTTTACAAAGTATGTTACTAGGACATGAAAACTCTTTGAGTTATGCTTCTAGAACACGAATAATTCTGCAGGGTATGCTGCTAGAACATGAATAATTCTACAGGGTATGTTGCTAGAACGCGAATAATTCTGTTGAGTATGCTGCTAGAATATGAATAATTCTGCAGGGTATGCTGCTAGAACGCGAATAATTCTGCAGGGTATGCTGCTAGAACATGAATAATTCTACAGGGTGTGCTGCTAGAACGCGAATAATTCTGTTGAGTATGCTGCTAGAATATGAATAATTCTGCAGGGTATGCTACTAGAACAAGAATAATTCTGCAGGGTATGCTGCTAGAACACAAACATCAATGTACGGTAAGCAAGAATTTATATTTACAGTTTGTCTAGAGAAATTGGGAATCTAGAAGAGCGAGATGTAGACCTTCATCACATGATCTTTAAAACATGGACAGACTGAAAATATCAGAAACCAACACTTGTCTACACATTGCGTTAAAAGAACTTAACTGGGATAAAATAATGAACTACTCATTTAAAAGGATTATTTTTACTCCCTTTCTTTTAATTGCTTAGTAGTCTGCTTGTCGGCTTGTCTGCTTGTCTGAGGAAAAAACTTTGGAACGATTTTTAACCCTTTTTCAGTTATCCAATCGAGCTGAAACTTTGCAGGCAGACTCGTGGCGATGATAAAAATGATCTAACAAATTTTCGTTTATTTTTTAAAATTATTACTAGGTGCCCGTTGCACGACTACGCTTGCAATTTAGCCTGGCGGCAGACTGTGCCAGATTATAATATTCGATAGAAGAAGATGAGAGCTATCTGTGGTATTTTTTAAAATTAAAATCGGATGATAAATAACCTAGTTGTGAAAGATCTTGTGTGGGGGTGGGAACTTCGAATTTAAAAAACCGAAGGATGGGAGAAGAAGCCGCTGCGCGCCCGAAGCCGCGCAAAGGTGAATGAGATAGACAGCACCCGCTTTGCGGTCGCAGACGCCAGCTGGTCGGGCGACGGGTGACGGCAGTGAAAAGGCGCGGACGAGCTGCGCCCGTCTATGATTTTTTAAATTCTCAAAATCGGGCTTCGCTTCGCGAAGATATCCATGAAATACCCAAAAACCAAAACCTAACTTAACCTAAACTAACCTAACCTAACCTAACCTTTCCCAACCTCACCTAAACTTACCTAAGAATCTGGAAGCAAATTAACCTAAGAAAAAATATATTTCCAATTTTAGAGTACTAATGAGACAAAAAAAGATTTTGGTTTTTTGATTTTGACTTTTTGATTTTGTTAATATGTATTTGGAAAAAAAAGGGTTTTGGTTTAAAAAAATTTTTTTGGTTTTTGGTTTTTGAAAAAAAAATATTTTGGACAAAACACTTTGACAATTTTTAAAAATTTCAACTCTGTATATAATTTTCCAAACGGTTAAAACGTAACGTGATGCTTAAATTATTCAAAATCCCCAAAATGTGCCGTTAATAACTAAATAACATTCTGTAGAATATTACTTAAATAATCATAAAATATAATCCCCCCTGCGAAGCGTATTTCGATAAAACGCGCATTTATGCAATTTTACATTATTACCATTAAAAAAAACACCCTGATTAAAAAAAATTCCCAAAAAAAATGTCATCAATGTTGAAAATCTAAAATCCAAAAAAAAAAATAGAGTGATCACAGATAAACATCCTTGCATAAAAAACACCCTGTATATTATTTCCCATCCAAGCACATTCTCAAAATCGTTACGTCACATCTATGCAAAAGCTCATTTCGAAAAAAGGCGCATTTTCTCAATTTTACATTATTACCATCATAAAAACCCCCTGTATAAAAAACATTTTCCAAAAAAAAAATCAGTGTTGAAAATCTAAAATCCAAAAAAAAATTCGAGTGATCACAAATAAACATTTTTGCATAAAAAACACCCTGTATAATATTTCCCACTCGATCGAAATCGTGACGTCACATCTATGTAAAAATAATTTTGAAAAAAACGCGCACTTTCCCTATTCTAAAAATATTATCATCAATAAAAACACCCCTTATAATATTATGCGGTATATTTAATAATGAAAATTAATAAATCTCAAAAGAGCGTGTTTTTGTATGAAAAACGCGCTCTTGTTGAATTAATTAATTATATCTCATACAAATCATCGAAAATACATGTCATCACTCCCGTGTGAAAAATGGTTTATTACCTACCTACTATTATCATTTTAAATACCTTTAATATTCGAAAAACTCACTAAGGCTGGTCATGTTATAAGGCAAGGCAGGTCATAAGACAGGTATATGTTACATTAAAACCCTTATGTTAAATATACGAAAAAAAAAACTAATGTCAATTTTGCGAATTCTAACAAAAAAACAGCATTTTTTAAATAGCTTTACTGGCCGTTAATTTTTTCTACAACATTTTAATTTTCTCTTGAAAACTATGAAAAACATATATAGCATTCTTATTCTAATATTTATATCTTTCCAAACGGTAGAAATGACCGTATAATATATTTTGAAAATCAAAAACACGTATTTTTTTTGAAATGTCACATTTTGTTGTGAAGCAAATGTCAAAGCTATTCCGCCGACGTTTTAATTTAATTTGAAATAATAACATTTTTCCATACAAAATAATATGAGAGTTGGCCGAGTTGGCGCCGGGGTATATTGTTCCACATTATTTTATATTTATTTTAAAATTTGTATTTTTGGCGAATTATAATTGCAAAAAAAACTAAGTAAAACGATGTCGATCGTTATGATTTTTTTAGTACAGGTACAGTATAGTCTAACTCATCATCAGAATTCAAAATATCTTGTTTTCATCCAGAATTCGTCGAGTTATTCGTTAAAAAAAGAAATCACTAAAAAAATCGTAAAAAATTCAAAAATTTAAAAAAGTTAAATATTATTGTTGTATCGTATACAACATACTAATTTGCATCATCAGTATCATTTCCAACCAATTATCTCAAACACTCACCGAGAAATTCTTCACAATATTTTTAAAATTTCAAAGTTCAAAAAAAAGAAGAAGAAGAAGTACTTAAATATGATTCTAATTTAAGTTTTACGCCAGCGTCAGGGTCTTTCATAATCTGTTTTTAAAATTAAAATATTCCTCGTACTTTCAGAAAAAAACGTGAAGAAAGGAAACGTAAAGTTTGAAAAAAGTACGTAAAATCGAAATAAATTTAAAAAAAATAAATTAATAATTAGATCACACGCGATTCATGATTATCTATCTTTTCACCGATTCGAATTCAAAAATTTTGAAAACTGACGAAAATATGTAAGAAAAACTCATTTTCGCTCAAACGGGCGTAAAAAAGAAAGAAGAAAAAGAAGAAAAATAAGAGCACAAAATTTGTAAGCGGAAATTAATTGGCTTTCATATTCTTTTTACAAAATATTTTTATCGTGTATACTCGCAGAGAAAACAGCAAAAAAGCGCGCAAAAACGGAGAAAAAAACGAAAAAAAATCGAAATGTAACTTTTGGTTACAAACAATCAAACATATAAACATATAAACATATAAACATATATCGGCCAATGTGCACTATTTTTTTAATATATATGACTAGGTGCCCGTTGCACGACTACGCGTGCAATTTAGCCTGGCGGCAGACTGTGCCAGATTATAATATTCGATAGAAGAAGATGAGAGCTATCTGTGGTATTTTTTTAAATTGAAATCGGATGATAAATAACCGAGTTGTGAAAGATCTTGTACGGGGGTGAGAACTTCGAATTTTAAAAACCGTAGGGTGTAAGAAGAAGCCGCTGCGCGCCCGAAGCCGCGCAAAAGTGAGAGAGCTCCCGCTTTGCGGTCGAAGACGCCCGCTGCACGGGCTGACAACAGTCGCCGCGCGGCTTTGCTTGTCTAGGACTTCCTAAATTTTCGAAATCGGGCATCGCTTTCCGGAGATATCCATGAAAAACCCAAAAACCAAAACCTAACTTAACCTTACCTAACCTAACCCAACCTAACCTAACCCAACCTAACCTAACCCAACCTAACCTAACCCAACCAAACTAAACCTAACCTATCCTAACCCAACCAAACCCAACCTAACCTAACCTTTCCCAACCTAACCTAAACTTACCTAAGGATATGGAAGCAAATTAACCTAAGAAAATATATATTTCCAATTTTAGAGTACTAATGAGACAAAAAAAAATTTGGTTTTTTGATTTTGTTTATTTGTATTTGGAAAAAAAATTGTGTTTTGGTTTAAAAAAAAAATTTTGGTACTTGGTATTTGAAAAAAAAATATTAAGGACAAAACACTTTGACAATTTTTCAAAATGTCAACTCTGTATATAATTTTCCAAACGGCTAAAACGTAACGTCACGCTTAAATTATTCAAAATCCCCAAAATGTGACGTCAAAAACCTAAAACACTGTAGAATATTTCTTAAATAATCATAAAATATAATCCCCCTTGCGAAGCTAATTACGATAAAATGCGCATTTACGCAATTTTACATTATTACCATCCTAAAAAAACACTCTGTATAAAAAAAAATCCCAAAAAAAATACGTCATCAATGTTGAAAATCTAAAATCAAAAAAAAATAAATTAGAGTGATCACAGATAAACATGATCACAGATTGCATAAAAAAACACCCTGTATAATATTTGTAAGCTTTTGATTTTTGAAAAAAAAAATACTTTGATAATTTTTCAAAATGTCAACTCTGTAAGTAATTTTCCAAACGGCTTAAACGTGACGTCACGCTAAAATTATTCAAAATCCCCAAAATGTGACGTCGAAAATTAAAAAAACATCCTGTATAATATTTCCCACCCAAGCGCCTTTTCAAAATCGTGACATCACATCTATGCAAAAGCTCATTCGTAAACGCGCAATTTCCCAATTCTTAAAATATTATCATCATTAAAAACACCCTGTATAATATTTCCCACCCAAGCGCCTTTTCAAAATCGTGACATCACATCTATGCAAAAGCTCATTCGTAAACGCGCAATTTCCCAATTCTTAAAATATTATCATCATTACAAACACCCTGTATAATATTTCCCAACCAAGCACCTTTCCGAAATCGTGGCGTCACAACTAAACAAAAATAATAATAAAATTAAACCCCCCATGCAAAGCTAATTTCGAAGACACGCGCAAATTTATCATAAAAAACACCCTGAATAATATTTTCCACCCAAGCACCTTCCCGAAATCATGACGTCACATCTATGCAACAACTCGTTTCGGGAAAATGCGCAATTTCATCATAGAAACACCCTGTCCAATAACCTATTCTAACCTAACCTAACACAACCACAATTTCGTAAAAAGACGCAACTTCATCATAAAAAACAACCTGTATAATATTTCTCACTCAAACGCTTTTCCGAAATCGTTACGACATATCTAAATAAAAAAACACTTTATATAATATTTCCCAATCTGCGCCCGTACGGGACTTTTTAAATTTTCGAAATCGAGCATCGCTTCGCGGAGGTATCCACGAAAAACCCAAAAACCACAACCTAACCTAACCTTACCTAACCTGACCTGTCGTAACCTAACCTAACCTAATTAAACCTAACATAACCACAATTTCGTAAAAAATCTCAACTTCATCATAAAAAACACCCTGCATAATATTTTTCTCTCAAACGCTTTTCTTTAATCGTTACATGTGTCACATGTAAATAAAAAAAGTAATGAAAAACTTGAAATTCTGAAATTATTCTCGGTGGTGCATGTTATTGATACATGATTCTGTAACTTGTACGTTGTAATCCTAAAAAAATATATACTATATTGCATCATTATATATTTCGACCTTGGTTAGGTACCTAGGAAAGTGGAGGGGGTGAAAAAGTTTCATAAAAATGCGCAAATGATGGCGTCTCTAATTTTTAAAACTACGCCTAAAACGGTGTTTTATTTTTGCATTTTCGCGAGAAAGAAAGCTATGCAAAAACTTTGTACGTAAAAAAAAAGATGGCCGGATTCGTCACAAAACGTCATACTTTAATTTTGAATCTGATCGCACAACACCGAGATATGAGTAAAAATGAAATTCCAGGAGATCTAGCATGGAAACGAAAGAAGAAGAAGAAGAATAAAATAAACGTTTAGAAAAAATCACGCGGCAAAGATTTGTCTTTTGTAATTGTTTTAAAAATTGTGGCATAAAAACCCGCTGAGAAACCTCACTTAAATGATTTCAATATATTTTTATTTAAAACATATGTAGGTACCTAATTTAATATGCACACACGAAAATGTCTCGCAACCATTATGCCTAACATGTTTAAAAATATTTGAATCGAAAACAGCTGATTGAAATAAATATTTTTGAACACTATATTTAATCTTTTACAACTATACTGAATTAAAAAATATTTTTTTCTTGTCAAAATCGATAAATCATATTTTAAACTTTATATTTTTTACAACAGATGTATTATTCATCAAAAATATACCGAGACGTTACATTTTTAATTTCAACAATGCGCATTTTTTGTATGGAACTGACATTTCGTCATTTAATTGTCTGTGATAAATTTAACAATGATAAATTTCGATAGGATTTTCGTCAAT
Source organism: Agrypnia vestita (assembly GCA_016648135.1). Lineage (NCBI taxonomy): Eukaryota > Metazoa > Arthropoda > Insecta > Trichoptera > Phryganeidae > Agrypnia > Agrypnia vestita. Next base: position 54,306 of record JADDOH010011286.1, on the reverse strand, counting down.
TTTTCGTGACAGAAGATGTTAATTTGGTTCGCTTTTTATAAAATTCATCCAATGGATTAAGTGTTTTTATAAAAAACACAAACCAATTTGTGAACCTTTGATTATATGTAATTTTTTAATGATTTAACGCTGTATTAATTCAGATATTTGTCTTCAAAAAACATATTTAAAGTAAAATCATACGAATATTCAAAACAGCTGAGGATTTTCGCAAATATTGCATTGCATATTCTAACAAAGAACAGCATTTATTAAATGGCTTTGGTGGCCGTTAATTTTCTCTATAACCTTTTAAATTTCTCTTAAAAATAATGAAAAACATATGACGCATTCTTGTTGTAATCTTTTTTTCTCTGTAAATAAGCGTAATGATCAGATAAACCATTTTGAAAATCAATGAAAAGTATTTTATTTGAAATGTCATATTTTGTTCTGACATGTCAAAGCTATTTCACCGACTTTATCATTAATTTGAAATAAGAACAATTTTCCATGCAAATAATATGAGAGTTGGCGGAGAGCTGGCGTCGGGGTATATTGTTCCACATTATTTTATATTTATTTTAAAAATTGTATTTTTAGCGAAGGATAATTGCAAAAAAAACTAAGTAAAACGATGCCGATCGTTATGATTTTTTTAGTACAGGTACAGTATAGTCTAACTCATCATTAGAATTCAAAATATCGTATTTTCATCCAGAATTCGTCGAGTTATGCGCTAAACAAAGAAATCACTAAAAAAATCGTAAAAAATTAAAAAATGTTAAATATTATTATTGTATCGTTTACAACATACTAACACGCATCAACAGTATCATTTCCAACCAATTATCTCAAACACTTATCGAGATATTTGTCATAATATAGTTAAAATTTCAAAGTTGAAAAAAAAGAAGAAGAAGAAGTACTAAAATATGGTTCTAATTTTATTTTCACGCCAGCGTCAGAGTCTTTCATAATCTGTTTTTAGAATCAAAATATTCTTTGTACTTTTAGAAAAAAACGCGATGAAAGGAAACGCAAAGTTTGCAAAAAGTACGTAAAAACGAAATAAATTTTTAAAAAATAAATTATTAATTAGATTATATGCTTAACATAATTATCTATATTTTCACCGATTCGAATTTAAAAATTTTGAAAACTTTGAAAACTGACGAAAAAATGCTAGAAAAACCCATTTTCACTCAAACGGGCGTAGAAAAAGAATAATAAGAAGAAGAAAAATAAAAGCTCAAAATTTGGATGCGGAAATTAACAATCTTTCATATTCTTTTTACAAAATATTTTTATCGTGTACACTCGCAGAGAAAACCTCAAAAAAGCGCGCGAAAACGGAGAAAAAAACCGAAAAAAATCGAAATGTAACTTTTGGTTACAAACAATCAAACAAATATATAAACATATATCGGCCAATATGCACTATTTTTTTAATATATATGATATATATATAGGTGCCTCAAATATTTACCACCACCAGCACAATACAAGGTTAATAGTTGGTACTGCACTGAGTCAAGATATGCACTGTTACACTTGAAAACGTGTATAAAAGATTTGCACGTATTACACTGTTACATATTTGGGGGTTTTAGAGATGATTAGTAGTAATTACTTTTTCGGGTCACCACCGTCATGCGACGGAAAAGCTCCAAAGGTGTAGAATATTTGATGATTCATAATCTCGATAAAACAAGTACAAAATATACATGAGTATGAGTATTAAGAGAATGATAGATGCTCTGAGGGCCATAGCCTTCGGCCACCCACCGGAGGTCTACGAAGGACTGACATGCTCGCCTAGGGCGTGTGGCTCTTTTTATATAATTTACGAACAAAGGAGTCTTCTGTGTGAGTGTGAAGAAATCGTCCGAAATACTGATGATGCAGTGACCTGCCGTGCGCGCGTGTTTTGCTCATGCCCCGATTTGCTTATGCAGCATTCCTTGCCACTGTGTGTGTGTGTGTGTGTGTGTGGCCTAGATTGGTGGTTTTTTACATTGTGGTATTAACTCCAAACATATAAAGAAACTTTTCGGTATGCTCACATATTACGGCTGCGAAACATGAATTCTCAACCAAAGTGACGCGCAAAAACTTATAATAATGCAAAAAGGTATGTAAGGAAGTGTGCCGGGTATCACACTGGAAAAGAAACATGTACATAAAATACATAAAATATAAGATAAGAACTCCAGTCATTCAGTGGCCCCGAGGGAATATCCTGTCCGCTCAACGGACGTTGTCATGTTGACTATCATTAATATATTTATTGCGGCCCGGAACAGCTCTACTGTAGACTGCCCAACTGACGGTTCGATGTTCTCCTCCTTCCGGGGCCCCGACTTCCGGCAAACTTTCCCTGCATTATAAGGTGCAAGATCGCGTACTTCTCGAGGTATCTCATCACATAGTATGCAAGATATTAAAGTTTTAGGATTTTTCTTGTCCTCATAACTTATTTATCTTTTTTCATCCAAACCATAATATATTTATTCGTCTATCGTCTTATTAATTTTTCGGTAAGCGTCGACGCTTTTATTCCATAGACTAATATCGAGAATACGAAGCATCTAACTATTAGTAATCGTAATCCAAGATTGAGATCGTGATAATAAAATCATCAATACTGCGTAAACACATAGCAGCGAATAACAATGGACGGAAAAAATGGACACTTGGGGAGGCCTTTATCCATCAATAGTTAAAAACGCTTGGTGATCGTTATAATGATAATAAATAATAGTTAGAGGGCTGACTAATATAACTGTGTTATTGTGTGATTGTATTCGATTGTATTGATGAATGGTAACTAAGATTTATCTGTTGGAGTTTGCGCTCTGAATTACGAACAACCAGTGACCAATCTCTAACACCAATCTTACAAACACACTTACAATTACGGCTTGGCATCAATAATCTATGTGAATATTATACATCAAAATATTTATCATCGCTCGTGCTCCATCAGACCCCAGTGGAAGATTAGCAGGTTGACGGAGGGAACTGTGTTGAGTCAAGGAATGCAGTGTATTATATCCAAGAGGAAATTAATTGGTCATTTAAGTTTTAATGAAATAAGAAGCAAATTTATTACAGCTTTACCGGGGTTAATGAGACGCAAATAAGCTTCTTCGCAGGGTTCGCTGTTTTTCTTTGCTTTTTTCGAAAATGTGACTGTTTTATTGTTCAAAAAGGATTAACGAATGTAATTAGTTTATTTAAATATTGTTGTAAATCAATTTATATTTGGAGTACCATTATTGCTGTAAATAGCTTTAAAATATTATACACCTGTAAATAATCCAAATGACATGTGTCATAAATTCAGGACAAACTGAAATAATGCTGATGGGATTTGTATCGTAAGTACGAGTTTCCTGTATGCATTGTAATTTTATAAGTATTACTACATATTTATACTTAAAAAACTGTCTGTTCTCTACACAAATCCAGACCAATTGGCCGATCTGAAGCAAATTTTGCATTCTTATTCTTTAACAACCTGCGGATAACATAGGTGACATTACTCTTCACCTCACTCCCACTTTTTATTTTGATTTTATTTTATTTGTTTATTTGGAAATATTAACAGATATAAGAAAATGATATATATAAATATATAAGAGTGTAAATAGTTAGTAATTAACATATTGACCCACTCACCCACTTTACCTGTACCCCCCCTACAATTTATTCTCAACGAAATGAAAATCAACACCCTTTTGTCAAACGTCCCAGGTTTTCTACTCATCTCTCTTCTCCCCTTTACACCTCTCGCTTCCCCAAATATAATTGTAATAAACATGACAATCTGCTTACTCCATCCCCCCCCCCCCATATATTAAAGGATTGAAATTCAATCATTTTTTGATGGATGGTTAATTATTGTTTATAGAGAAGTCAAGTTTGTTGGGGTCCGAATGGGCATCGTCAGAGGGATGGGATATTAATATTCAATCGGCTTTATTCTGAAAATAACAAAATTGATATTTGACGATTGTTACCCCAACACTCAAAAATAGGGAAACGTTAAGACATCTGTCAAATGTCAATATTTCTATCATTGTGACGTAAATATTGGCTTTAATTTAATATTTTATTTATTTTGATGAAGAAATTAGATCCATGTGAAACAACGTGATTTCTGCCAACTTTTAAAATAATATTAGTACTAATTAAACTTATGTTTAAGACAAACTCCATAATGCAGTGACTGATTTACGTGATATAAATATCACCTCAAGATCAAATAAACAAGTCATTTTTAAGAATACCCAGACATTGTGGAGGTCCAACATCATAATTCATGTATGTGTAATAAAATACTGATATACATTTTTTAATAAAAAATGATTACTTTGCGTTACTGTACAACATTTTTGTGGTGGAAAAAGATATTGCACATCATATACATAATACATAAAAACATTGGTTGCAATATATGCTTCTTGCCTTGGTTTTTTAATGACAAAAAGACTCCACATTCGCCTCATTCAATATATCACACTTATAAGACGATGTATATGCATATATTTACTACATTTTAAAGGCCTCATATAAAAATGCAAAAGTCATAAATATAAATTCATTAAGTAATTACACAGGCATAAATAAGTAAAGACACAGAAATCGAATTTTCTTTTTTTGCCATTGTTTTCTCTTTCTCTGTAATTTGTGTTCTTTATTTATTTGAGAAGATGCATTTGTAAAAGAATTTCTTTATATTTTAATAGATCTTGATTATTAGGTTGTATTCCAAAAGGTTGTATTCAATCATACACATGAACAAACAACCGTACAGAATTGAACCAAGTGTTTCTTCAAATCACTCTCTAGGGCAACTTTTTTTTTCAATTTGGGTAGGTACTCATAAGCTTCGCAATCGCAATACTTCAAGCGTAAGACTCTGAAAAAGTTATTTGGATCCAATAAAGAAAACGCTATGACCGTGAATTTCATGAAGAATTTTGTGAACTTTACTTGTTCAAGTCATTCAGAAACAACCAGTGAAAATAAATGTGCAGCAAAATTTTTTGTTCGACGGAGTATTGGAAGATCCAAGCAGCGGAGGAAAGATTAGATTAGCGAAAGTAACTTGAAAAGGCTAAAGCTCAGTTTGGACTCTTAGGTCAATGATAATAATTATAATAAAATCATTTAAATAAGAAGAAATATAGATTATAGGCAAACGCATTAAAAAAAAAATGAAATACATACAATTCTGAGAACAAAAGATTCTCACAAGTACAAAACGGATACACTACACATATGTGTGGTTCATACTGCATACCCACAGTTATTGCGCTCCGTACAAGTACTCTTCTTCTTTTCAAGAAAGAGACAAAGGCAAGGAAACAGAAAAGCAGTTCGTGACTCAAATCGGCCACTTTCACATGGTCAAAGCAATATTACCTCAAGAAAGCCAATTGGTTTCCCAGGCAGGACACCCGGCACCCTGACATCCCAGCATTTTCCAGCGGAAAAACCATACCCTGATAAATTCCCGGAAAATTCCAAGGTTCCTGTGATTCCGTAACATTCCTCGGAAGTAGCGATGCGCGATTATGAGTCATTTTCATAATCGAATGATTAGTAATCGATTTACGAGTTATCAATTATTTTTGCACCCAAAAAAAATATGACGGTATACTTAAAAAATGATAGTATACTTTATACTATGTCTGCAAGGGTAATAACTTATAATATTCGTAAGCCTTTAAAAAAATATATTTTTCAAAAGTTATATGAAAACCGGGATATGTTGTTTCATTAATTAATGTAAACCGGAGCATTCCTAGAAAAAAGATTGAGTATTTTTTGTTTCTATAAATATCGATAATGAAATCGGAATATTGGAATGCTTCTAGTAGACTATAAATAATAAAATATGAAAGTATGCTATTTCTGCAATGTTAATAAACTACAATATTTATAGCATGCCTATGGATATTTAGTTTGAAACATCTGTTTCTGTGAGATTTCGCGTATTTATGCAAAAAACATATCCCAGTTTTCGTACAACCTTTGAAAAATATTTTTCAAATCTCTTTTCAAAAGTCTATAATTTTGCACATGGCAAAACGTCATTTTAAATGTTTGACAGCAAATTGTTTGTTGATAATGATACAAAGTAAGTATTCATGGATTTAACGATATTCAACAGTTTATGCTGTTAATTAAATGATAATAAACACTGATAAAAAAAAATTTTCAGAGAAACCAAGCAAATTTTTCGACAGATGACGTTCATATCGTCAGGTCTTACTTCTGCATTATGCAACGAATATAATGCTTTGTGGCTTTGCGCCTAGAAAAATGCACACTGTCTGACAGATTTTCGAAATAGGTTCGAGAATATGAAGAAATGCGCCAGGAAGGTTAGATTATTGATGAAATTACGTGTTTTCCTACATATTTAGTCTTTGCGATTACAATATGTTTTTTAATTTGATCTGTATTGTTTTTCTTCTAGTTTCTCTGTTTATAACTTTTTCTTTGTTTGCAGGTAATAAAAGCCAAAACGACTCCAAGTGATATGCAGAGAAAAAATTATATGCAGTTCAGTTAGAGATTTTCAAAACACTTCTGAAGAATCGGCAGGAAATTCACGAAGTTGTTTTGGAAAGGCGTAAAGCCAAAAGAGATATGGCATCATTTAATTATAATTGAAAGTTGTATTTTTTTAATTAAAATTTTCATTTTCCTGTTAATAGTTATATAAAATACAATAATAGAATTTGATACACCGAATATATTGTTTTATTATTTTAATTCTGCAGACGCCCTCTGTTTCTGCTGCCTTCGACAAATAATTATCCTTACCTTTCCTTACTCCTCAGTTCCACATGGCCAAACCATGCGACAACATTGGTAAATAACATTGAAGTTCGTAGTCCAGTGGCCATGTCACTGGCTACAAGGCTTGGTAGTAAGCTTCCAATACGAATGGACGTGCTCGCACTGCCCCTCGTGACGGAAATTCATTTACAAGGCACCCTGAAGATGCCTGTTGTGATTCAGGCGAAACGTCGGTTGACGAATAATCCTTCTGAGGACCAGATATTGACGCGGGTTACCTGCAAAGAAATTAATACTAATATATAATATTTTCTCTATACTCTCACATTTTGCGGCCATAAGTCAGTACAGAATAAAGAATGACAGATAAGACACAAATATAAATAGTCAATTTTATATGAATGACAGATAAAACATTTTTAGTTTCATTTAACGGATTGTTCTTAATTTAAATTTAACATAAATGTAAAAGGGTTCGTATTGTATATCTATACCTATGAAACTCAATGTCTGTCTGTCTGTTCTGCAAACAAATCCACACCGTTTCACACACGCTGTTTGAAGTATATTAGGGGGAAACAAATCTTTTTACTTTCTATTTTATTTATTTATTAATATTGACATATGAAAATAATTTAAATATATAATTTGAACATAAAAAATGATAATTAAATATATTTTTACACTTTTTACTTATAGAATGTATAAATAGGGAATTTGACGTAAATTACAATTTTTATTTATTTAATACTGATAATTATTTTTACATGCACAACTCAAACATATTTACACAATTTTTTACAGAATATTTACAAAAAAATTGTTTACACTTTATAATTCATATTCTGAATCAACTTCCTCGAAAATCGTTCGCAAACTTGATAGGTATTACATATAGGGTCTGATAAAACTAGTAGCCTGTTTATTAAGTTGGAATTGGTGTTAAATCGAGAGGTTTTTCGAGTGTGAAATTCTCGAAACGTCTTCCCAATCGTTCTTCGAAACGTTCTTCCAATCCTTTTGTCGGGACTCCTGCACGTCTCCGATAATTGCCCAAAGGTAGTCACACTTTTTCTATTACCATAGCACCGTGAACCTAAATTTTGTGCACTGATGCTGGCAACTAGTTGTACAGTTCCACAAAACTATTTGCTGTTTCTTTAGCATATGTATCAAATTTTTCGGTGTTAATGTGAAAGTTCTAGGTTCTTAAAAGTCGAGCAGTATTTTCATCGTTACTATTTCCGCTACCTTGTTTTGGTAAATCGAACACAAGACCCATTTATGAAGGTATTACGAGAAAGTATTCTCTGTTTTCTATTTGTCAGAATTTCTTTACCTCGTATTTGCCATTTTTTAATATCTAAGTAATATAAAATACGTAGGAGGCATTAGAAAAAGTGTATGTGTGGCTGTAGAGTCAACAATCCAAAATTCAATGACTCAGGATGACATGGTCTTTCACTAACCTTCTTCAACATATTCATTTCCTTGGGTATTGCACCGCATATGTAGCAAGTTTATGCAGAGTTGTTCTCCATTAGAGAGTTGCAAACCTTACCATCTACCATTATTTTAATTAAAATTATTTATTTATAAATTTTGATTATTTATTATAAGTTTTGTAGGCTCCAACTCATTTATTTGTCGTTCAACATAGTCGAACTCTTGATTTGTCACGTCGGGTGTTTCTTCCGTAAAATGGAATCTTACAGGTCTACAAAATCTAGTCGATGAAGTTTGATTATTTTTCCACATATTTTTTTGTGTCAGGTCCATATACATAGTAAAGTTCAAGAGGAACCACAGAAATCATTAAAATTACGGAATCTCCAGTACAGGTTCGTATATTTTAATCAGCTTCCATTTTGACAAAAGCTTTGTCACAAAAACTTTAATTAAAGGAGATATCATGTTGTTTAATATTTTAGAACATTCAACATATCCTAACTTAGTAACAATAAAGTTTAACAAATGTTTATTGCATTCACGAGATGAAAAGTTCGAACATATTTTTTTCGTAATACAAAAAATAGTTGGCGGCGACTTACGATTACTCTCCCAGTAAAACGGCCCGCTCTGCTACCTGGAAGTAACGAAGGAAATATTAGATTTCTCAACGTTTAGTATCTCTTGGTATTCAATTCTTTTTTTATTTAATTAAAAAATAAAGTATAATATGATAAAGATTCGTTATGGAACTATGTGGAACTTTTCTCTAATCTCAAAATAAGTATGGTTTGGAAAGAAATAATAAAAGTTTTTAAACACCTTTTTGTTAGATTGATTTTCAAATATTTAAAAATAGTAACAGAAAATAAAAATATGTATTAAAAAACACCATATCTTGCTCAACAATCTCCATTTTGAACAAATAAACATTTTTCTTTATAAATACCAATACACATCCGAACACCACGAGCTTCTAAGTAACAATGCATGGTAGTTTAACAGTAAATCGCATGTCGCTTCACTTCACAACATCGCCAAACGTCGCCGATATCATTTATACGAGTTTTATTAATTGTATTTTATACTTCGATATATTTATAAGTATTCTGATAATCATTTAGTATTATGAACGATCTTAAAAAAATACAATGTTTCTTCCTAAATAGCTTCAAACAACGTATGTGCGTTTGTCCGATTCGATTCAAAATTTTCATACTTATGCTTTGGGACTCTCTCCTATTCTTTTACGCCGTCCCCTCCCCCTGACATATTTTCGATGCAAATCTGTACCATTCGACCGAACGGACTCAAAATTTGGAAACTAATTCTTTAAAAATCGGCGGGTAACATGGGCGACATTTCCCCCCCCCATTATTTTACCTTTTCCCCTCCCCAGATATAATAATAAGACTCAAAATTTGGAAACTTATTCTTTAGGACCTGGCGGGTAACATTTTCTTCCTTCCCTTTTACCATTTCCCCCCCTGATATATTTTCGATTCAAATCTATACTGTTTGAATCGAACCTTTGTTTCCCCCCAACATATTTATTTTCAACATAATCCCTCAGCCGTGCAACGCTGGGTACGTACAGTTAGAAGTTCGTAATGTATTTATTAGTTTTGTCACAACTGCTGTAAAGTGCAGATTTGTTTTTGTGTTCAAAGCATACAAAGTATGTATTAACCGTACAACGTATTAAAAGTACAACGTATTAACCGGCTCAAAAATGACATTTCAGGATTTGTGTGAAAAAATTGTCAGTGAACTCAACAAACTCGGTAGCTCCAAAATAGTGAAGGAAGTAAAAACGGAAATTGAAAATAAACTTCTAACAATAGAAATGAATTGGAATAAGAAAATTTTAGAATAACAAAAGTAATAATTGAATTAAAAACATTAATAAAAAAACAAGAAGAATATGTAAGAAAAAGTTATGAGTTTCTGAAGAGCGTAAACATAAATGCAATCAGTGATAAAAAATTGTATGCCATGGTCGACAAGTAAAAACAATCTTCGGTCTAGATCACTCTGCGGTTGCCGATTTGGGGGATCTTGGCATTTTGCAGCTCTGAGGGAGCCCGATGATCTGACTGTTACACTTTCCCACCGGCTGCCAGCGTTAGAGATGAGGCTAGGGTTTTCATGGATTGGACACAGTAGAATGTGCATAAAAGGAGCTAATACGGGAAGTTTAGGTGGATTTTACAAATTTTGACTGAAAACAGATTGAGTATATTAACACAATTTATTAAGTTTTTTTTTATGATACAAGAGATCTGCTTATGTTTTTAACTTACATCCTATAAACTATCTAAACCTGCGTTTATTTACTACGATTAATTTAATAAAATTTGGCTACTATCCCCGCACTGGAGCTATCTAACAAATCATTCCTAAATCACGGTTTATATCAACTACTTAGATGATTTCCGCGAGTCGAGATCCAGAATGTCCTCCTTGGAAGAACTGCGAGGAAGCGCCGTAAGGTGTTCGCGCAACTCAGGATCCTCCTGGCCACATCCTTCGCGTCCGTCGTCCACCAGCTCCTGTACTCCAATTCTCGAACGTCTCGCTCTCGTTTTGTGACTTTATGTGATTTATCTCCACCGAGCGGATCATGGGAAATGGATTTGACGCGATCAGAATTAATCCAATTACTCGTAGGTATAAAAATTGTCACATTAAGATGATAACATTATATAGTTCAGGTTTAATTGCAACGTTTAAAATATAAACGATCTATTATGTTCAAATAAAGATGAATCTTACTCGCGTGCTAGTGCATTACGATTCTAATTGGTTATTTAATACTATGGTGGAATTCAATTTACGTGATCTACATTATAAGATTACGATTTTTTTAATATAAGAGGCATTAGTGCAAGTTATAAGTACGTATACGAGGTACTATTACAGATATGCGAGTACGAGGTACGATTACGGTGGTTATTACGATAGTTGTTACGATAACGATAGTCTTTACGAGGGTTCTGTAAAATGATAATAAACACAACAATTAGAATAATACCTTTTGTTTTAGCTGATGTCAGAAGGGAGCAAAATTTCGATGTTTTTTACCGGAAGGAGCAGAATATCCTCTATCCCGAACCCTCGTAGGAAGGAATGATCGCAAACAGCACAGCTAGAAAGAGGGCTCTACCGCGCCGGGGGGGTTTTTATAGGCTCGCGCTGACGAAATGTTGCACCGTAGTATTGTGCAAGTGCCAAAATTTAGTCCTCGTATTAATTATTATTTTTATTAGTGTATATTTTAGATATCCCACAGAGACGAAACTGTATTAATTATGGGAAAGTAGGTATAGAAGTCATTTGGGTGTACACAGGACTTATGACCTGTCTTTTTATGGTTGGCTTAAGTGATCACTTTACACAATTGTAACATTCGCCATTTCCACCCATGATAGAATATACCATGCTTATTCATTTTTTGGAAGTTGTATATATGTTCAAATTGCGTGGAAAGCTTTCATATATGAGTTGTAAGCGCCTTTTCCATGCGGCCTGTACAAAGCCATTTTCATTCCCCTAAATCCCCACAGATGTCGCTAATGAGAAAATCTACATTGATTTTTTTACGGAATTTTGGGAGCAATATACTTTATTGTGTGTAATGAAATTCATCCGAATACTTGCATTACACTAGGATACGCCAGGAAATATTATTTCCAATTTTTGTTAAATTCCTTTTTACCAGTATTTACAATTCAGAATATTTTGAGTTTGTTCAAATCTTTTCAGCACTGTTCTGAAAGATTTGAACAAACTCAAAATATTCTGTATTATTTTTATATTTTAAATATTCTCACTACTTGATATTTGCTTCGTTACGAGCAATCCAAAATGGAAAAAACAAATATATTCCACAGACACTAGGATGAGAAAACTCGTATATCTATCTATTCATAAGGTTTCGTAATATATTTTTTCATTTTTTTTTCATTTATTCATTTATTCAATGTTACAATGTTACAATGTTACAATGTTACAATGTTACAAAGTTTACAATTTATTCAATGTTACAAAGTTTTCAAAGTTTACAATTATTAATGTTGAAGTTGGTGTACTTTGCGTTTGCCCAGTCCATTTTACAGTATGGTATAGTTGGCTGAGGTGAGACCTTTAAGTCTAATATACTACTAGTGGAAATAGTCCAGAGAGTAATTAACAAAGTGATTTTGAGGAAACCCACAGTATTCCCAACATGGGAATTTTTCAACATTTTTAACGTCCCATATATTAATCAAATGTATCAAAAATTTTCGATACTTCAAACTCATAAAATGTACTTCAATAATAATGCATTTTGGATGTTTTAGTAAGACACCGAGATCCGCTGAAAATATTTTGATAGCTATATGTAATACTAGCACAGCCCAATACCATTTCACCTATCAAGGAGTATCATTCTTTAATACTCTTTCCAATGAAATGAAGACAGATAAAAATTAGAGAAATTTCAAAACTAAATTGAAAAATCTTTTACTAAAATCAATCACAATAACGCAATAAAAAAAATCTTATCTAAAACAATCAACATATACTTTTAAATGTTATTAAAATACCTTCTAAATTTTTATACATACCTTAATTTAATTCCTTGTCTATATAATTTAATCTTATGTCTTACATTATATATTTTTTCAATATTCTAATATAATACTTTAACAATATATACATATACGACATTGCCCCCCGAGTTTTAAACACGACATTTAAATTAAAAGTGGGTAAGGGTTAATCTTCTGACTGCATTTGCAGGGGGAATACCATCGAACACCGTTGGTAATTTTGCCTGCAAGCCAACCAAGCGTCACGTGTCTCTTAATACACGTGTTCATTACAGTTGCTCCTTGGTCGTCACGATAGTAGTTACCTAGTATTGCCTGCCTATGTTTACATAATCTGCTCAACTAATTAATGTTTCTTTGAAGTTGCACAAACGGACTGACTGATGGACTTGAGGATATTACACATGTTTCGTAACTTACAATCTCCGAGTTACGATAGTTCAAAACTTATTGTTTGCACTAAACATGGCACAGCTTAACTGTTGAAAGACATTTACTATACATTTTACGTCTCAAGTAACTTAGTGAAATAAACTGGAACATTAAAACCGCAATATTACATTTAAAAATATTCCACCAGAGTATTTCAGAATTTTTTTTCTAAAAAATACTTCGTACTCGCGTAGTGGTAACTGGTGTTTTGCTGACTTATTCAGTCTCCATACACGTCAAACTTATGTTTTGATTCTTTTTAGGAATTCGCGTGAAAAGACACAACATACATTAGGTATGTTCAAAATATTCTAAGATTTTCACGGCCGCTCAGAATCTTCTAGTTTCTGGGGTATTATTCTGTTTTAACGACCTTTCTGGCCAATGTTTCGTTGCACATCAGCCCTGTTAATTAAAATATCCATTAGCGTTCCAATAGTTATAAAGGTCAAGGACAATTGTTTTCATATAAATTTTAATATATTTGTATCATTATTGTAACTCAAAGTATAAAGCACGGGATTTTATCATCTTTAAAAAGACAGTTCGTCGTAAAATATTCATTAATAGTATCATTTTATAACCTGTAAAATAAACAAAAATAAAAAAATATATATGTATAAAAATACTTATTATATTCATACATTAAAATATAACCATGAGTGTACTTAAAGTAATGACATGTTGTTTTTTTTTAAATTGGGCAGCTTATAAATCAGAAGTCGCGTCATATTTGATATCCTTAGGAAAAATATGCACATGCCTTTTTGACTAGAGTATGAGTATGTGGTAGTCGGGAGCCGCCGCAGATTCTAGCCGTAGGCACCTAATCCATTTCAGCCAATCGGTGAATAATACGGCCAACGCACTCTCGTTCGCCACAGCGACAAATATTCTGTGGACGATCGCTGAAGAACAAACAACTGACATTACTGTTCGCGACCACCACCTGTAAAAATGTTCCAATAAATCGCTATTTCCTACAGCAAGTACCATTTGCACCCTATATTAACTTTTATTGTCTCTGTCACCGTCACAAACGTGATACACGATGAACAGCCGCTGACACGAAAGAATTCTTCTATCCACGCAAACCTACCCACCAAAAGTCCAATCGAGAACATTTTTTGTGAAAAAGAATGAACACACGAATGGCAAACGTGACAGATTATTAGCACCCGTTGTGTTTGACTGGCTGAGCTCTGAAGGGTTGCGCCCTCTACTGTGTTGATTATTCAAAGAACCCTGGTGCTTTCACAGCCTAAAGTAAATACGGATCCCGACTTCATGAATCAAAGGCCATTGACGATGTATAAGCAATAGGTGGCATTGCAGTAGCCGACGCAGTCACATTCGTAATTATACAAAAATCTGCTTTTAAATAATGTTATTTTTACCCTATAACTTAACATAATTAATAAATATCCAATCAGTTATAGTTTTAAAATAATTTAATATTTAAAAATACACAAAAATCTATATTTATAATTTATGTATTCTTATCCTTCAATATTTACTTATTATATTTTTATGATTTTTGGCGAGATTTGTGTCACACTTTATTAGACCAATGTTTAACAAAAAAAAATATTTTGTGAAATTCTGGTAATGCTCGCAAGCTATATATATTTTTTGGAAACATATTTCCACTCTTTTTCCTCTTTTACGCACTCTTTCACAAACAAACTTTTTTTCTTTTCCCCTTAAATCTGAGAGTTAAAAAATATATCGATTTTTAAAAGTGCAGGTGATGAATAATGGGATTCCACATGTAGTGTTAGTATTTTCATTATTACATATATCATAATTAACAACTTCTTAGTTTATATCTATATTTGCTATAATATATAACATATAACTAGATTATATCTATTTTTGTCCAAAATTTTCAAAAAAAGTTAAGATATCTACATACTTTATCAATTTTTGAAGTAAAAATGAAACATTTTTAACTCGTTGCGTCTGTCTGACTGACGCAAAAACTTTGATTTTTAAACCTTTTCCCGTGATCCAATCGAGCTGAAACTTTGCAAGCAGACTCGTGGCGACGATCAAAGAGATCTATCAAATTTTAGTTAAAAAAATTAATAATTATAGTATAATTTAGTATTTTTCAAATTTTTAATCGCATCTGGTAGACGCATCTGGTAGACGCGAAAACTGATAAAATAATAATTTTGGATTTTTCAAAATTTTTATTATTTTTATAATAATATATAACAACAAATTATATGGTGAAAAAATAGTCATCTAGAAAACTAAAGAACTCCTAGATGACTCCTGATGATGAAAATAGCCTTAGATAAGAAGAGCCGACATCAACAGTCTCGGCAATGAGTTGGGACAGTGCGAGGAAGATGAAAAGAAGACTTAATCGTTGTATTTACGTAGGTTTATTTGTTTCAATTCATGTAAATAAAATTCCGAAAAAAAAAGGAAAAAGTGCCTGAACGCGTGGCCACTTTTGCCTCAAGAGTAGCTCCAAAATGCATTCAAACAAAAAAGCGAGAGGGAGGTTTTGCTAAATGCATCGGTTCGCTCGTTTCCGGTCGTTTCCGGTCGCCTCCGGATCCGATGATTAATAAATCTGGTCTCAACCCACTCAAATCACTGCACTACGACTGTTTCTCGCGGACCCGTCGGTATTGAATTGTGCAATGAATTTTCAACCTAATACGGATTACACAATAAATGTTCAACCTAATATGGATTACACAATGAGTATTCAAGTTAATACGGATTACACAATGAATGTTCAACGTAATACGGATTACACAATAAATGTTCAACCTAATACGGATTACACAATGAGTATTCAAGTTAATACGGATTACACAATGAATGTTCAACGTAATACGGATTACACAATAAATGTTCAACCTAATACGGATTACACAGTGAGTATTCAAGTTAATACGGATTACACAATGAATGTTCAACGTAATACGGATTACACAATAAATGTTCAACCTAATACGGATTACACAGTGAGTATTCAAGTTAATACGGATTACACAATGAATGTTCAACCTAATACGGATTACACAATGAATGTTCAACCTAATACGGATTTTTGAGAAAATCAATAATACTGAACCAGAATAACATTCTCTAATAAATATAATTTCTCAATCATAAAATTCTGCAACATGTCGCATGGTACACTGTATTGACTTTAAAACCCACGCACTCCCTGCCTCCGCGGTGATATTGTATCTCAGATACTGTGTTAATTTATGATACAACTCATAATTTAGTTTTCAATATTATTTATTGTGTCTTTTTTTTTCTTTTTTATTTAATTGTTGTGTGTATTTTGTAACTCGTTATCTTAATAATTTTAATAAATTGCTCGTTATTGTCACACTGGAACTATCTTTCAGTGTCATTAAAAAAACAAATTAATATTGTCTTAACATGTATTTACATTGAAAATTATAGTAAAGCTACTTATCCGAGTTATTAGTAAATATTAATAATCAGTATGTTAAAAATTAAGAAAAAATATTTAAAAAATCACTCCACTGTGTCTAGTCAACTTGTAGTTAATAACGGCTTTCACGATAAATCTTTAACTTCATAGTATTTAAAAGAAAGCTTCACTTACTTATTTTATTATTGAATAACAATTTTTCGCCGAAATCCACCCACAACATTGTTTACTATGTGACTTATCCGATATGAAAGTTTGTCTTGTGAAACTGATAATACGTTATTTTACTTTAAGCCGCCGCCATACTTCAGCCTTTTCAACCGCCGGCTCTGTTGGATTTGGTCACGCTGAAGCGCGACCAGTAAATTGCCAGACCAAAGCGCAAAGAAACACAGCCGGAATGTTTTTAGAGCGCGGCACAAACAACGGGCTTTTCATCGAATTGTTTTAACCCTGCGGTCGACGGGGAGCAAACAACATTCAGCCGCGTACCCTTTGTCCTCGGGATAAATCTCCTTATCTTCGCGAGACGCGTAACACCGCAAACACCAATTCCTTACTTTGAAGATTACGTTTGAATGGCTCTTCCGCTCTACAATAGACCTTGCACCCGGGGGAATAGGGGCGGTTTTGGGTCGGTGCGCGTGGATCTCTCACTAGGAAGTGTAGCTCGGGAAACACAACATCTGCCGAACTATCGCACCTGGGACTTGGCGAAAACTGGAACTAGAGAGGTAAAGGCCACCCCTGCGGGAGGGAGACTGTCGAATGCATTTGCAAATACTTACCGTTACTTCGGTCGTTGTGAGATAGAAACAGTCCTATTTGCTTAGTTCCAGGTGATTGGGAAAATATGTTGCTATATCAGAATATTTTGAGTTTGTTCAAATCTTTCAGAACAGTGCTGGATTTATGTCACAGAGACATTATTAATCAATTAGTGTATATTATAGATATCTCACAGAGACGAAACTGTATTAATTATGGGAAAGTAGGTATAGAAGTCATTTGGGTGTACACAGGACTTATGACCTGTCTTTTTATGGTTGGCTTAAGTGATCACTTTACACAATTGTAACATTCGCCATTTCCACCCATGATAGAATATACCATGCTTATTCATTTTTTGGAAGTTGTATATATGTTCAAATTGCGTGGAAAGCTTTCATATATGAGTTGTAAGCGCCTTTCCATGCGGTCTGTACAAAGCCATTTTCATTCCCCTAAATCCCCACAGATGTCGCTAATGAGAAAATCTACATTGATTTTTTTACGGAATTTTGAGAGCAATATACTTTATTGTGTGTAATGAAATTCATCCGAATACTTGCATTACACTAGGATACGCCAGGAAATATTATTTCCAATTTTTGTTAAATTCCTTTTTACCAGTATTTACAATTCAGAATATTTTGAGTTTGTTCAAATCTTTCAGAACAGTGCTGGATTTATGTCACAGAGACATTATTAATCAATTAGTGTATATTATAGATATCTCACAGAGACGAAACTGTACTAATTATGTAAAGTGATCACTTAAGCCAACCATAAAAAGACAGGTCATAAGTCCTGTGTACACCCAAATGACTTCTATACCTACTTTCCCATAATTAATACAGTTTCGTCTCTGTGAGATATCTATAATATACACTAATTGCTATATCAGGACTAAATTAATTCTAGGCTTGGGCGCATCCCGTGTTGCAATATAAAATATGCATATAAAATATATTATGCATATTAAAGTACTAGTGGTTACACATTTTCTTAACAATGTAACTGACCTTTCAACGAATTGAACGATTGATTATTGTCGAAAATAATTTTACGATTATTTTCCCCGGATTTTTGTGAGTCGTGTACTTGTCAGTAATTTTACGTGTCGTATTACTTATTTATTTAAATCGTAAATTTTCATTTAATATTCTACAGTGTTTCTTATTTCTCACCATTAAAATATTGAATAAAATATCATTCTCGTATTGTCACAAAATGCTTTTACATTTTTCTTTAATATAACACAGTGACTATATATTAGCGTTACTAAATACTAGCTGTTTGTACCCGATGTTGCACTGGTTAAGGATTAATTTGAAAATAAATTTGTGGGGGCAAACAGAAGTTTGATTCGAATGGTAAAGTGGGAGGGAAGAAATATAGCCTATCTTACCTGGCGAGTCACAAAGAATAAGTTTCCAATTTTGAATCCGATCGGTCGAACGGTATAGATTTGCATCGAATATTTATGTCTAGGGGAGAGGAACGGGTATGAGAAACGGGGGAAATATCGCCTATGTTATCCGCTAAGTTCTAAAGAATAAGTTTCCAAATTTTGAGTCCCATCAATCAAGCGATACAGATTTGCATCGAAAATATATCAAGGGGAGGGGAAAGGGTATGAGAATAGGGGGGAAATATTGCCTATTTTACTCGCCGAGTCCTCAAGAATAAATTTCCAAATTTTGAGATTTTGAGACCGATCGGTCAAACGGTACAGATTTGCATCGAAAATATGTCAGGGAGAGGGAAAGGGGTATGAGAATAGGGGGGAAATATCGCCTTTGTTACTCGCTGAGTCCTAATAAATAAGTTTACAAATTTTGAGTCCGCTCAGTTAAACGGTACAGATTTGCATCGAAAATATGTCAGGGGGAGGGGAAGGGGTATGAGAATGGAGGGGAAATGTTGCCTTTGTTACCCGCCGGGTCCCAAAGCATAAGTATGCAAATTTTTGAATCGAATCGGACAAACGGTGTGGATTTGTATAGAGAACAGACAGACAGACAGACATTGAGTTTTATAGGTATAGATAATCTGTATACTAAAAAATAAAATGTGAATAATAATGGATTCATATTTTATTGTCAACTTGATAGATTAACTTCTATAAGTTCTAGTCTAGAGTTTCAATGATTACTACACATTTTTTGGATAAACTATATTTTATGTTTCATTCTAGGTAATTAATTTATATTATATATGTATGTATTGCTAAGTATTTATAGTAGTTTATATTTATCATCGTGATTTAATTTTATAATGTGTTGGTAATGTTTTATGTTCGTATATTACTATCGCGTAAAAACTCCATAACAGTATCGTTAGTTTTTTTATGAGATAAGTATGAACATTACCAAAGTACGGAATTATTAAGGTTATAAACGTTTAACGTCCATATAATCTCTGTTTGGTTAAGATCGTATGATTTGTTACACTTAATGATCCTAATAAAGCGAGTAATCGTGCTAAAATTCATTTATGGGAGAATTTTCCTGTTGAATTCTCATTTTTTCTGAATACACGAAGCTCTCGATTAATTTTTGCTGTTTTTATGATATAAATTTTTTTTGTTTACTCTCGTAAGTTTGTGGAGTAAAGTTTATTATTTTAAATTAAAATCTTTCAACTTTAAGGCCGGCGCCGCACTAAGCGTATCTTCTACCGCGTCTTTGACGTCGCGTCAAATTCGCAACCGAATTAAGCAGTGACATACAATATTCCGCGGCGGATTCAATCTGCAACAAACACACGTGCGTTCGCAGTATGGACGATCCATAGAATGTGGCGCTTTGTATTTAAAAACATGGGACGCGACTTCACCAATTTTACGTTGACGTGAGTTCCGCGGGCGGAGAACCGAACAGACGCCGAAGCGAGCGTTCCGCCAGCGGATCGACCGATGATCCGCTCAGTGTGTTTGATAAGCGCATATTGTATGAAAATAAATGTAGCGGCGTTCCGAGGCATCACGGACGCGACAGAAGATGCGTCTAGTTTGGTGCCGGCCGTACCGTTTCGTGGCGTAACCCTTAATGCGATCTACCTGCAATAGAACATTCTGAGATTGAATTCTGTATGATAAGTGTGTGCTTACATATGTTATGACGAAGGGCCTCTACCTGCACCGTTATTGAATAATAATTAATAGCGATGTATTGTGAGACAATGTACCCCGATCTTGCAATATATAAGCAGTTTTATTTTTGGGATTGTATTACCGCACCAAGCGGTACGAAACCCCGCAATCCCAATTCTACAAGCGTGAAGCTAGCGCACGCGTGAGGGCTCCCATCTTGGGTAAGGGCCGCGAGGAATATTTTTAATTAACCTGATGTAACACAAACCGTCTCTTTAAAACGGTATTTGTATTATTACTAATAAGATGATGTATTTAATACAGGAGCCCTTCCGCGTTTACATGGAAGCGAGTTAAACTCCATGTAGAAAGGACCGGCTACATGGAATCCAGTAAGCGGGCATGAGGAGACAGAAGTCCAGAATCGCAGCTCTTGGAGCAGTTGCATCGGGCTACAGAGGTGCAGCTGGACCGATAAGCAGATATGGATGGGATATGCATGCGGCGCTTAGATCCCGAGAGATGTGTACAGCCTCGAGATGTCAGCGCGGCGTAGAAACTTCGCATTTGTAATCCTTCGTATTAGTATACCAGTTACATTATTACGCAGAAATGCCCTCCTGGCGGTACCTATCCTTAAGAGGTATCGATTCATTTAAAAAGTGCACCAAACAAAGATTGGAAAACATTTGTGACTATAATTAAACAATTACGTGCCGGCATTGCCGTATTTTAAGAAATTAAAAAGACGGCGGCCCTCGTAGCGCAGTGGGTATGACACTGACTTCTCACACCGAGGGTTCTGGGTTCGATTCCCGGTAAGGTCACAATTTAATCTTTGTGATTGATACTCAAGCCTGGGTGTTGTGATGTATTTCGCTTCTGTAATTGGGCCTCCTGGCCTGTTGAAGCGTAAAAAAAAAAAAAAATTGTAAACTGAACATTGCCCACCGGGTACTACATAATACTGAGGCGCTTTTCCATTTCCGAATTAATGTGATATTTAGATTAAATCGTAATTTTAATTACCAAACCTGTCTAATTGTATGTTTTATAGAGGCCGCGTATACTAAATTCATTTCAAGGACGGTCAGTAGGTAATATAAAAAGTTACAACCCGGGTACCGTCCCGGGATAAATTTTGTGAGCGTGCTCCTAAAATAGATTTTATAAGTAAATTGAACCATTTCAACACTTTTATCAAAATTGTTATTTAATAAATAAATGGGATTGTGTTACTCGACCTGAGATTTAGTTTATATTTTAACTTAAAATTCATACGGTAATTACAGGGATATTTTGTATGTAAACTGAAGCTCCAGGCCCACGACTCAAAAGGGATCTTTTAGATCCATGTATAACAACTGAGCAGCCGGTGGTAACGAAAAGATCTCGTTATTATGTATATATCTGTCTATTTGAATCTAAATCTAGAATCCATATAAATAAAAATGTAGATGTTCGTTTGTACAAAATCGATAATCTCTGAAAGTTCTTCACCTGCTTTCAAATTTCGGCACAACGTTGCATTCGATTATGAGGATGTTTTTGTTTGCCTTATTTGTTTTCATATACCTACTATTAATTTATATAAAATAAAATGTAAATTGTCGATTGTCCAAAATCATAAATCTCCTAAAGTTCTTTTTGACACAAAGTTGCATTCGAATTCGAACAAAAAAAATATTTGAAAAAACAGGCGCAAGTACCTACCCTTTCTATATTGATAAATACATAGATATAACATTTTTCAAATTCAATTTTTTTGATAATATTCGGTCATCTTTGCTTAAATAAAACGTTTGAACCGATGAGAAAGTGCAGCCAATCGTATCGCGATATCTATAAAACTCAATGTCTGTGTCTGTCTGTCTGTCTGTTCTCTATAAAAATCTCTATAAAAATCATCGTTTGACCAATTCGGCTCAAATTTTACATACTTATGCTTTAGGACATTTCCCCCCTCCCATTCTATCCCTCCTCCTCCCCCTGATATACTTTCAATGCAAATCTGTACGGTTCTACCAATCGGACTCAAAATTTGAAAACTTATTCTTTAGGACCCGGCGAGTAACATAGGCTACATTTCCATACCACCACTTTTACCCCTTCCCTTTACCCTGATATATTCACAATGCAAATCTGTACCATTCGACCGATCGGACTCAAAATTTGCAAACTTATTCTTTAGGAACTGGCAGGTAACGAAGGCGACTTTTCCCCCTCCTTTTTACCCCACTCCCTCCCCTGTTATATTTTCTATACAAATCTACACCATATGACCGATCTGACCCTGATTTTGCATACTTAATTTTCAAGACCCGGCGGGTAATAAAGACAACTTTTCCCCTATCTCTTCTTATCCAACTCCCATACCTGATATATTTTTTGTACATATCTACAACGTTTGCCGATCTGATACAAATTTAGCATTCTTATTATTTAGGTCACGGCGGAATAGGTCACAATTCCTTCCTGGACATCCCATCCATCCCAGCCTAGATTAAATGGATCCTTGTTTTTTATTACCGCGAAATAATGAAACCTTTGTGTGTCCCCACAAACTTATGTTTAACTAAATCCTTAATACGAGCAACGCCGGGGATAAAAAGCTATCAATATATAAAAATGTAAATATTCGTTTGTTCAAAATCTTAAATCTTAGAAAGTTCTTCACGGATTGACTTTCACACCATGCTGCATTCGAATACGCACATGTTTAATACCTACTACAATACTACTACGCAATACCTACTACGTTTTTATATACCTGCAGATGTCACATCTGTGACAGGTAAAAGGATGCTTTTTTTGAAAAGCAGCAAAATTTAACAATTTAACAATCCACAACCATTGTAAAATTAAACACATTAGAAACGCATGCTTTCTCTTTTCTTTCTTTTCCATTTAACAAAACTAAGCCGCAGCAACGCGTGGCCGGTTACAGCTAGTATAAAATAAATAAAAAATCTAAATCAGGAGTAAAGATTAAATAAAAATGCTGAATAATAAAAAATATATAGATTTAACACTACAAGCGCCGCCATCGCATTTTTGTCCCAGGTTACCAGGTTACCTTAAAAAAAGTAGTTTTAATTATAACTTTCATGCCTTATACCAATATCATTATAATAAATAGAATGGGACAAATATGTCCCCGACGGCGGTTCTATGGGGGTTTTAATCTTCGGCGCTTCTAGTGTTAATCGGTGTTGTTCTTAGTGATTCATCGTATTGGTTTATATAAATTCTGAATAAAAAAAAAATTAAGTTCAATTTAAATGTATGTAAATTAACTTGCATACAATTCACATGATTTTTATTAATGCTATCTCTGAAAATAATTTACAAATGATACATAAATTATGATTTTCATGAAAATATATACTCATATGTATTCATAACCGTCCACTAGAATTTCTTCCATTCAATATGAACCAAGAATACAACTAGATTTCCAAAGACGCGAATTCATATGGAATATATTTAAACCGTAAAATTAATTTATTAGGTATCACGTGCATCACTCACTTCACAAAATTAATTTGATCATTTAAGTAACCTCGCAACGTACACAGTAACCATTGATGAGTTTTCTAAATATGTATAGATATAGGGTATATAATTTAAATAATATTACCTAATATGCCTAATATGGGCTGCTTTTGGCAAACTAAAACATATCTTCGAGAACAAAGAGATCCCAATTAGCCTAAAAAGAAAAGCCTTTGAATCATGTATACTGCCAGTGATGACATATGGATTGGAGACTATGGCCCTTACAAAGAAAAGTGTAGAAAAGCTCAAATGCACGCAACGATCCATGGAGAGATCCAAGCTTGGAGTAGGCCTAAGAGATAGAATTAGAAACGACGAAATTAGACGCAGAACTAAAGTAGTGGATATCATGGATCGTGTAGCGAAGCTAATATGGCAATGGACAGGACACGTTGCGAGACAGGATACTACAAGATGAACTCCCAGAGTTCTGAAATGGAGACCTTGGTAAAATAAAAGAGGCATCGGAAGACCTCAAAAGAGATGGGCCGATGATATTGTCGCTGTGGGGGGAAATAAATGGCTACAATTAGCCAACAACAGGGAAGAATGGAAAAATAAGGAAGAGGCCTATCTATATCCAGCAGGGGAAAGGCGAAGGCTGATGAAGAAGATTACCTACTAAAGCTCATTATTAATTCATAATGGCGTAATGAAAAATCTAAAGGCTATTTATTGGAATTATGATAAATTATTTGAATGAACCTATTGATTGCATTCTATTTTTATATTAGTTTTCTACAAAATATCGATTTATATAGTTTTTTATGTATGCACGTGTTTTAAAATTCCAAAGTTTTAAGAAAAGCCGCCCTCGATGTAGATGCTAGTACCTGACATCAATATTAAGAGCTCTCTGAATTAGTAAACCGTCTCCACAAATTACCTACGGGAGTGAAATAACTAGTGCTTTACCTCAATACTTAACACCAATTAGTACATTGCCAGTCTGGTGCACTAGTGATTAATTTACTAATTTTATCAATCATTTTGTTTCAACGAGAATTTTACATTTTCTCACTGCTTTCTAGCACTTATTTTTGCAAACAGTAAGTAGTAGACTAGGATTTATGGTTGAGTAGTAAAATAAGAGAAAATACACAAGCAGTGGGAACAGGCGTATATTGTGAAAAGTATTTATTGGCAAGCAGTGAAAGTGGATGTATGTATATAAGAAAAGTACATGAGCAGTGTATTCTATACTAATATTATAATGATTTGATTGTGTGTTTAAATTGAATAGGCTCCGAAACTGCTTTACCGATTTGAAAAATTCTTTCACATTCAGAATTCTACATTATCCCTGATGAATATAGGCTATAGAATATTTTCAAAAATGTTAGAGATCCGTATGAAAATTTCGACAATGTAACCCAACGTGTGAAAAAATAACAAAAATAAACTTTATATTGCGTACGCTGCGGAAATTATTGCCAATAGAGCAAAGTAATGTACTACAGTTTTATAGAGGACATTAATATCTACAAAAAAGTTTACTATACCATATATCTAAGTATTACAGTTATGTTACAATAACTTATGTTAACATTAGATGGAAACATTGTTTTTTAGAGAACAACGGACCCTTTGTTTTCCCTCACAAACTTATTTTTTACTTAATCCTTAACCCGTGCAACGCCGGGCACGACCAGCTAGTAGTACATAAATGTGTAGTATTGCGCGTGTTGCGATTAGCCCTGAATGTTGAGAGGTCCTGCTTTCCAGTGGATCCTCAAATCACTGAGAATGGAAAAAACGATGAAATAAAAAAAAGAGGTACCTACATTGTTTTAGTTCCAAAAATATTGGCATATTCGATTGTGCTTGGCTGCTATCGGATATTCGTGACTTCACTAGCGGTCAAGCAATTGCGTGCTGCTAGGCCCAGCGGACGGCTGTACTGGCTTCTTCGCGGTCGATAGCAGCCGCTGCGTGGCCATGGGCATCTGTTTTCAGTTCTCGCCAAACAGCTAATTCTAGGCTTAGCGAGCGGTTTCATTTATAATTTAATTTCATAAAATGATTCTAAAAGTAGTAGAAAACAGTAAACATATTTTCAAAATTATCAAATTTCAAAGTTATCAATAAAATTATGAAATTAACACTGAGAGATTTGATGGTCTGCCTCTTGTATTCATACTTGAATAGTACAATAACTTAAAGTTCTTTAAAATAATAAGCTTTAGGGTCGTTTTCGATAAAAAAATTAAGATGTAATTCGCATATTGTCTGCATCAAAAAAAAAAACAAAATAGCTATCTGCTCTGTTTTTTATTCATATTTCATTCCTCAAAATATTCATTTAAACTTCTAAAACTTAAACGTTTGACATGTGTCATCATAACGCAGAAATGAATATTCACGATAGTTTACCAATATTAGGTCCAATTATTTTCATTTAAAAATTTTCTATTTGTTTGAGTTTAACATGTCATCTTAACCCGGAAATTTGTAACTATCACAGTTAGGTATTTGGTGCCTGCGTTACGTTTGCTTGCCAGGAGAAAACATAAAATTGATTTGATAAATATACATATTCATTCATTATATTCTTGAAGTGACTCGAATATTAAATAATGTACATATAATATTTTTACAAATTAAATAATATAATTTTTATTTTTATTTTAGATATTTTAAATATTTTAAAGTGATCTGTACAACATGTTTCTTGAAAAAAATCGTGCATGTTGTGTTTTATGTGCACCGCGTGCGTGTATGCGCGGTAGAAGTTTTACTTAAGAGCTAAAATAAAGATATAATTATATATTCATTCTCAAAGTATTGGGTAAATCAATCAAATCAATCTGCACTGATCATTGTGGATTATTTAAAAAAATTAATACTCATACAGTAATGTAAATTCGAATATTCAAAATAATCGGGGTAAACAAAAACATTCGTGAACTTGCATGTAAACAGAATCTGAATGTCGACAAGAATTCAATATGGCTTCATTATTGAGACCTTTTCAAAAAGTTCAAGTACCTACTTACCCACTTTTATGTTTTATCGATTTTCGACCTAAAACGGTTCTGCATTCAAAAGTTTCTAAACTATGACAGCCGCATTGAATGTAGAATTAATGAATGTGTTTTTATTTTGAAAACGAATATCTGAAAATTACGTCATTTTTGTTATACATAATTTACCGAATCTCACTTTAATCGTTTGTGGCATGTTGAAAAAAACTTTCTTAAAAACGATAGAAATATTCACGAACTTGCATGTAAACAGAAAACAAAACATCTGACAGATGAAAAATAAATATTGTAATACTCTTGTTTCGGGATGAGGTTGCTTCCAGTAAAGACTTTGTTCTCGTAAGTATTTATTTGGTAACAATAGCGGTTTAGACAATCGTTTATACAGTAAGATGCGGTCTGGATAACAATGGTAGTAAAAGAGAGAGCGACTCGACATTCACGCGCCTTTTTATACATTCTCTCTCTCTGTCATGCAGTCTCTTTCCGGCGTCGCGACATACGTTCCTCAGATCTATTACAATATAAATATAAAATAGATAAAAAAACAGAACATCTGACAGCTGACAAGAATTCAATATGGTTTTGTTAGTTCTGGTATCTCATTTCCGCTACATGCTGCGCAGCGCCTTCCGTTGTAAAAAATACCCTGAATGCGACTAAAGTAGTAAAATTACAAGAAAAAACATTTTTTGGTTATTTTTTTAAATTAGTAATAGCAAAATCTGTTCCTCGTGTATGGTTGGAATCACAGACATAATAATATGATTATCGATAGATTTACCTGAAACATCGTCTCCACGTGTTCCTCGTTAACTTCACCTTGTGTTATGATATAATAATTTTGGAGTCCCTTTTTTTACACGAGGCCTCAAAATATACCACGAGACACGCCTTAAAACATATAACGAGGGAAGAATACAAAAGTAGTGTGAGCAGGCGTATTTCAAGAATTCTTAACCTGCTGTCAATTTTCCTATATTGACAGAGCTTACATATCTGTTTTATTTCCTAATTGTATAACCCAAATTATAATAACCATTTACTAAATAGCCCTGTTTTTTTTAAATTAAATAGATGTTTCTTTTTATTAAAAAAACATTGAATTCACTGAATGTTTATTATCGTAGTTAATTGTATTTTTTAATTAATAATACTTCACGTTTAACCCTTAATTACCCATTATACTTGTGTGACGTAACTGACCAGTAGTGTCCAACAGACTCATCACCGAAATCTAGAGTAAATAACTAACTAACTAACTAACTAGCCATCATGCTGTTTCGCCGCAGGGGTAGGCAGAGAGGATAGAACGCCATATTCCTCTATCTCGGCACACTACTTTTGCTTCGGCTACATTCATTCATTCTCTTCTTGCATTCTTAGAATCAAGACTAGTGAAATAATTATCAAAAGTAATATCTCTGTTACTTCGAAAGTATGTATCAAGAATGCGAGCACGACTGCTTTATGACAAAAGTTTTTAATTAGTGATTGATACGAAATACGAGTACAGAGACTACGATTGAAACACAAACAAGTCTAGCAGTTATTATTGCCTACCCGATACGACATGACAATTAGTAAATGTAAATAAACAATCTACCTTCATATTCGAATCAAATAAGGGGTCATTGTGTCTATTGGACACCTGTGGATTGATGAGTTACTATTTTAGTTTATTAGCGATAAATTTTAAATTATTTATGATAGAAATATTTTCATTACAAGTTTATATTCATAAAACACTGGAGGTAGATTAGATAAAAGGTGGAGTCATAAAAATAAATACTTTTATTTTTATTTTTATAAGGATAAGAACGCAACAATGTATCCGTGAGACACTTGTGGGTTGCTAAGGGTTAAATAAATAAATAAATAAATAGGACTGTTACCACCATCGCTTTTAATTCGGCCTTCTTTATAATACTGTTTTATTTTAAAATTTGTGTAAATGCGTCGCCCGGCTGCCAGCAATGCGTTTAGACCCCAATTTCCGGCTCAGCTTCCGGCTGGGACTGAAATTTGAATACGACCGTGGGCGGCCCCGGCATAATCGCTCGCAGACCCGCCTCGGGCGGCTTGGACATGGGGGAGCGACGGTGGCGTCGCCAGAATATTAATAAAATGATTGCAATTTTACATACTCGGTACTGTTTACGTAGAAAGAGCCCTATGATTTTGTTTGAAATTATTCTCACAGGCGAGATGCCTAAAATAAAAACATATTTTCAAAAAAACTTTTAAAAGTTTTTTTTTCATAAAATGAATTCAGAATTTGACATTATTTTTTTTGAAATTTTTATTTATTTTTTTATATATATATTTTTTTAGTTTTTAACTAATTCATATTTAATTTTTAATTAACGTTGAGAATGATAATTTGTAAGGTGGAATTTATTTTTGACACTCGAAGGACGAGCGGGACCGAATGGTCACGAAAATATTTGAAAATGAATAACATTATTTATTTATGTATATGTAAATATATATCAGCAACTTTTTCACATATATACATAAGATTAATTTTAAAAAAACACATATTTTGCATCCGTATTCATTTTGAAAAAATATTCGGCGTTATTAATAAAAACTGCAATGTATAAAAATATGACTTACGTTTTTGTTAGGTACCTATCTATAGAAAACACTAAAATAAATATATTTTAAATACAATTGTTGATGTTCCCATATTTCTTGAATCATTCATCAAAAACAAATATTAATGTACCGACTAAGTGTTCTGCCGTCGTCTTTTTTCTTAATAGGACAGACAGAAAATAAAATATTATTACATTAATCACATTTTTTATCTAACTTCTACCTCATTTATTGTCATTCTCCACATCGTTCCCGTTTCTTACTTCCTTTCTTTTAACTCGGGGGGTCTGCTTGCTTGCTTGACGAAAAAACTTTGGATTGATTTTTAACCCTTTTCCTGTGATTCAATAGAGCTGAAACTTTGCAAGCAGACTCGTGGCGACGATCAAGAAGATCTATCAAATTTTCGTTAAAATAAATAATAATTATAGTACAATTTTGAATTTTACAAATTTTTAATGGTTTTTTCATACAATTGAGTAAGTTGTATGGAGATTCCGACGCATACGGTAGACACGAAACCCGAAAATGAGAAAGGGAGTATTGTAAAAACTTGTTTTTTATGGGTTACTCATTTTTAAATCCTAATTGGTTATATTGAGATACATAAACAAGCCATTCAAGCTATCTACGAAACTGCTATTGTCTCTCTAAATCTAACATGTGATTTAGAGAGATAGTAGCATTTTACACAACATGATGTTACCACAATTTAAGCTTTAACAGGCATTGCATAAGTGGATTATATCTTCCCCAATTAAGATTTCGTATTCATTTTAAGAATTAGAATTTTAACTGAATAAAACGTGTAATTAATACAGGCATAACTGCTTGGTTAAAGAAAATCCATGAATTATATTTTTCTCAGAAAGCAAATATTGCGATGGACAGTGCGAACTTAGAATGGATCTCTTAGAATATAAATACGTAGAGCGGGAAGGAAGGAAATAACAGGGAGAACTGAACTGGAGGGCATAAAATAGCCTATAAGAGAAGAATCATTACAAGCGAGTACAAATCACCGAATATGCGAACATGGCATAATTTTTACCCTTACACAAACATACAAAGTCATATTTGAATATCAATTAATTTTAATTTATTCTTTAAAAACTTACCCATAAAAACAAAGTTTTTATTATACTCCCTTTCTCATTTACTAGTTGAAACAGGTATCGCGCTTACTCAACGTGTCGGTCTCGAGTCGGTCGACGCTACGAAAGGAAGTTATAAAAACCGTTAAAATTTCGAAAAATTCAAAATTGTACTATAATAATAATAAAAAATAAAAAATAAAAAAACAAAAATTTCATTTTTATTGTCGTCACAATTCTGCCTGCAAAGTTTCAGCTCGATGGCATCACGGGAAAAGGGTAAAAAATCGATCCAAAGTTTTTTCGACAGGCAAGCCGACAAGCAGACAAGCAGACGCTACGAGTTAAAAAAAGGGAATAATGAGTTCTTCGCAACATTTTTTTTTATAGGAACTCGATGAATACTTTTAGGAAAATATTGACGGTCGTGACGATTTTTGGAATGCGCGCTAGCTTGTGATAACTGCCGGGTTCTGTCAAAACTGCTGCGTGGTTGCGCACGCGCGCAGCTAAGAGGAACGTGGATGACAATGTTTCATTATTTTATCAAAATATTTTAGAGAATATAATCACTTCTTGAGGAGCCTACCGTGGATGTTTATTGATGCTGAAGTTTTAGACGAACATTAATTACCTAATATGATCAAAAATGATAAAAAAAATAAAAAAATAATAAAAATAAAAATTAAAAAAAAATTTAAAAAATTATATATATATATAAAAAAAAATAAAAAAAAATAAAAATAACAATAAAATAAATAAATAAATAAAATAAAAAATAAAAATAAAAAAATAAATAAAAATAAAAATAAAATAAAAAGACTGGTAATCACTATTTACTGTGTTTTACGGAAATTGCTTTCACCTATGTTGTTGTCACAGATTTTGAGGCGAAATTGTATACAAGTACAACCAATCACTCTGTGTAGGTGTGTTAAGTGCCAATCAAGGAAAAATGTAGCACAAATGAAGACTCGGTAGTTCGATGAAATTATTTTTATTTAAAGTAAAATGCAAGTGAACAAAATAACAGATTCACGGAGACGTATTGAAATCAAGCAGACTTTTAGGTCTTTCTCGTTTAAATGTCGAATATAACCTAATCTTGGTATGCCCCCAGTATTGCTTATTTGGGCGTTCACGCGACGCGTGTGGGTGAGAAGTTCCAAAATCTATCCTCCCAGATAATAAATTAAATCAAAGTGTCCGCTGTGGTTTCAATACGTGACGTTCACAAAAGGGTGGTTTTGCAAAATATGAAAACATACCCCCATTAAATCTTTGGGGTATAGGGAAACAGGGAAAAGGACCATTCCCACACATTTATGTGACAAATATTGCTATCTAGGATCTAATCTATACTGATTGATAGATCCCTTCTCTGTAAATCGTGGGAGGTTGTAGAGCCGTGAGAAGTCGGTACACAACAGGTGTGATATTTGGTCTCTCTTAAATGCAGAATAAAGGTTGCCTGTTTTTAAAAGTCTTGCCCAAGATTTACGTCCCAATATGAGATAACCTTACAAAAAATAAAGGAGGTAAAAATACCTGGAAAATGAGAGCATGTAAAAGAGTAAGTAATTAACACAGAGCTCGGGTACACGACCCAACAGGATTGGGATCGAAGGAAAGATCAAAATGGGTATATAATGATAAGGTAGACCTGAATGGTAGGGCGAGCGGCCAGCAGAGTGCAGCACAAAAGCGAGGTCAGTGGATGGACGACACTCTATCACGACTACTGTAAAGAAGAAGAAGAATATGATGGCCATAAAAAAATTCAACAAAAATGAACAATAAATAGAAATTTAATATCTGTCTACTTGTGAGCGTCCCACCCTGCCCTTGCAAAGAAGGAGTTGAAGTACAAATTGAAAATGGTGTAAAGATAAATCCTTTTTTAATTTGTTTTTCTGTTGTTTTGCCGTGAAAGCAATGCAAATATTTTACTTTACAAATATTATTTATTAAGTAGAAAGTTCATTCGAAGGGAATCTCCGCGAATTTGTTACGGCTTAGGGTTATAAGAAGGCTGTAGACTAGAATTCTCCTCAATGTCCTCAACTCAAAAACATCTCGGCACCAACCCCGAAGTCAATTTAAATTTAAGTCAAAGGTATGAATTATTCATGACGGACTTGTCTGAGAAAGTATTTTTTTCTCGTTCCTAGTTTATATTTCGCGTTCTGTTTATCTGACGCCATTTGCGACTTGCGTGAAACAGGAAACTTCTCTTTTTTATGTGATGTTATACTTTAAAACCCGTCCTTTGGGAGGACGCGTAAGAGTTTTTAAATAAAAATCTATGTTATCAAATTAAAATATTGTAATTAAATGTACGCCACATATCTACATGACTTTGTGACATTTTTAAGACATATCTCTAACGCCCCTGAGATTTTTTTTATTTATTTATTTGTTTACGCCCATTAGGCTTTTACATAAAGAGTATAAAATAAATTTCAAAAAGCACATACATTAAAAGTTTCAGGAATAGCACCAAATCATGAGTATAAAATTAAAAATGTAGAGTAGGTAACGAGCAGCAATGCGTATAGGCTATTACATAAAAAAATATATCATAAAATTAAAAAGAACATACATTAAACAATATAAATTACAAGTAGCAAATTATTAAAAGTACCAGGAATAGCACCAAAACATGAGTACAGAAATTAAAAATATAAAGTACAAAGCGGCAATGTGTACGAAAAATATATATTACCCACCATTACATATTAACAGCTGAAGTCAGTAACGAAGCAGTATTGCCTCTTTAAGTGTGAACTTTACTTTCTCCAGACTGTCGACGAAAATGTCAATCATGCAACCATATTCATTACAAGTTCCCAATATTCTGTGTATCACAGAATTTGATTGATAGTTAGTATTGCAAGTGTTGCGATGGAATGTGACAATTTGTCGCGTTCTATGTGTGGAAGGGATATTATATTCGATACATGCCACAAGGTCAGGGCTGTCCAACATATTGTTTATGAGATTAAATGACTTTGTAATGAAATGACGTTTTGAAAGAATGAGAAAGAAAGAAGAACGAAATGGCAAACGAGACTCAGAATCCCTCGTAATGACGATAATAACATAGAAACCTCTAGGGAAGCGTTTCCCGAAAGGTGGTCTGCGGAATCCTGGGGTTCCGTGGAAGTGTCACAAGGGTTCCGCATTCCGTCCGAGAGTTAAACGAAACGTTCGTAGAAAAGGGTCACAACCACGCCATATAAGCGCCGCAAAAATAAGTTGCAAGTAACCTCAGATGTGGAAAAAAACATACATGAGCAATTGATAAGCCTCAAAATATCCTTGAAAGAGTATTTCCTGGAGAGCGTACAGGACATCGACTGTCATAAAAAATCATTCAAAACCATGGATGCTAACTGTGTCAGAGTATGAAAATTTGATCGATGTTAAGTGTTCATCTTCTCTAAAACAAAAATTCGAATCAGAAGATTACCTGAATGACTTTTGGACTGGACTTAAAGACGAATACCCTGCAATCCTTGAGAAGGCTATCACAGTTTTTCTTCCGTTCGTGACGACTTACTGATGCGAGACAGGTTTTTCAGCTTATGCTTACACCAAAAAGAAGTACAGAAACAGACTGGATACAGCTCCAGATCTTCGCATTCAATTGTCAGATATTTAGTCTAATTTTAGTGCTATTATAAGAAAATATGTCATTCTTCACATTAAAATTCTAATTACATTATTAGTATTTCTTTGCACAATAAATATTTTACAATACTTTTAATAATTATTTTTCATTTATATTTGCTCTTTCTTTACAAGTCAAACAATCAATTTTTCAAACAACAAGGTAATCTTTTTTGTTGTCAAAATTGGGTTCCGCCAAGAAAATTACGATCAATTGGGGTTTCAAGGCAAAACAAAATTGGGAACCTTTATTCTCGGGCCTTCCAATATATTCTGAAACACACTAACGCAATTTGAAAATCATAAAAACCTAAACACAACAAATAACATCATTAAAAATCAAATACAACCATACACAAATACACAACCAAACACACAATACAAATACAGCGGTGAGGAAGGGTTAAAAGAATAGGGGGGAAACGTCTCGTATGTTACCCGAGCCCTTAAGAATAAGTTTAAAAATGTTGAGTCCGATCGGTCAAACGGTACAGATTTGCATCGAAAATATGCAGGTCGAGGGCAAGGGGTAAGAAAATAGGAGGACAATTTCGAATATGTTACCCGCCGGTTCCTAAAGACTAATTTTGAGTCCGATCGGTCAAACGGTACAGATTTGCATCGAAAATATATGAGAGGGAGAGGAAGGGTTATGAGAATAGGGAGAAAATGTTGCCTATGTTACCCGATGAGGCCTAAAGAATAAGTTCCAAATTTTGAGTCCAATCGGTCAAACGGTACAGATTTGCATCGAAAATATGTCAGGGGGAGGGGAAGGGGTAAAATAATGGAGGGGAAATATCGCCTATGTTCCCCGCCGAGTCCTGAAGAATAATTATTTTGATTCCGATCGGTCAAACGGTACAGATTTGCATCGAAAATATGTCAGAGGAAGGGGAAGGGATATGAGAATTGGAAGGAAATGTTGCCTATGTTACCCGCCGGGACCTAAAGCATAAGTATGCAAAATTTGAATTGAATCGGTCAAATGGTGTTGATTTGTATAGAGAACAGACAGACAGACATTGAGTTTTATAGGTATAGATTATTGAAATGGATTTCCACAAAGTAAACGCAATCACATTTAATTAGATATATTTGAATATTTTATCGTTTGCAAGTGGTCAGGAAGAAATTAAAACACTCATTAATCTAGTATAACAACAATTTTGATAACTCCATACATTTCATCCCCTACTGGACAAATTCGTAGATGCTCTATCAATTTAATATCATCTTTGGCCTGAGCATATTTTATCTTCACTCAAACACGTTTTTAGCTCTTCCGCTGCTCTCTTCTCATCAATCTCTCGACATTTAACAATAATATTTTTTGTTAAATATGATGATTTAACCAAGGTGCTTAGTTGTACTCCTCGACGTACTATATTTATTTTTCCGTGCAATTTATGAGGTGAGTACCTTATATGAAAGAAATCTTCTTCCCATTTTTTTAAAAATGTGATATCGACCTGAAAGTCATTTGTTATATTTGGCTGAGTTTTAGCATCTTTGTCACTTCTATTTTGAAATTTTTACAAGTCAATTGTTTGGCCTATTGTGGATGATCTATTATTTCGATGTATAATTTTAATCCGTTGCCAATTAGTCGTGATTATCCTGTTTTTGTTTTGGCTTGAGTTACGTTTAATGTCTTCGTCTTGTATTTTGCCATTTTCTTCTGTGAATGAATTTTAGTTTTTCGAGTTTTGTAATGTTATCAACGGTTAATTGCTGTGTTATTCGGTAAAACGTTTCAGTTGATGCCAGATGTTTCAAATTGTAGTAGTCTGTTTAGGTTCGTCTAGTCTCCGGTTCCCCAGAAAATATGACACACGATGTTGAAGATCAACGAATTTTCGCTAAAATTTTTGATAAACAATCCGTCTCGTAGAGCTTTTAAAATCCGAACTTAACTGTCACTTTATATATAACAACAACACTTTATAATCTATTCAAAAGGATTTTTGTAGACCGAGCGACACTGAACTGTCAGCCAAACATTTATTGTGTTAATACTGATGTTAAATACATCGACATGATTGCTCAGTTCGTTTTCAAGAACATTCGGAGAACCCCGATTATCAATTTCGCTATGTTAACCATTTGAGATTACAAAAAAATTTAAGACAACGTAAATAAATTTATTCCAGAATATTTTGATTATGTCCAAATTTTTCAAGAATATTTACTGGATCTTATCCCCAGGGGGACATCATTAATCGAAATGTATTATAGCTGTCTCGTAGAGACGAAGCTATATGTAAAGTATATATGGAATACTTTTTTGGGTATTCAGTGGTACATAATGGCGTTCTAGTGCCAACCAAGGAATTGGCAAAAGAGGAATGAAAGTAGACTGAATGCGGTGGAAATGCGGTCACTAAGACGCTTGTGTGGAAAATCTTTGGTCGATAGAGTGAGGAATGAACAAATTAGAAGTGAATGCAATGCTAGCTGTAGTGTGGTAGATAGAATAAAGAAAGGAGTGCTGAGATGGTTTGGTCATGTGGAACGTATGAACGAGGAAAGGATGGTTAAGAAAATATATGAGGCGAATGTTGAAGGCAACAGGAATAGAGGGCGTCCGCGAAAGACCTGGCACGATCAGGTACTACAAGTATTTGAGGATGGCCCTGTTAAAAGCCGCAACAACCGTAGAACGTGTATGAGAAGATGTATGAATGTGGCCGAAGCAAAAGTGATGTGCCAGGATAGAAGAGTGTGGCATTCAATCCTCTCTGCCTACCCCTGCAGGGAAACGGCGTGATGGTTAGTTAGTTAGTTAGTTACGACTTATCGTACCTAAAAGATTTCCATACCTACTTTCATCATTATCATCACTCTTGGTACTACACAACCCTTGGTAGGTCTTGGCCTCCTCAAAAATCTTCCACCACTCATCTACGTTAAGTGCCAGCTCTCTCCAGTTCCGAAGCTCCAAGGCAAGTCTTTGAGGATGTTGTCACTCCGTCTCAATTTTGGCCTTCCTAAACTACTTCGCCCTATTGGCCTTGAGTTCAGCAGAGAATGTAGTGCTTGATGCTCGGACATTCTCTCTACATGACCGAGCCACCGAAGTCTTCATACCTACTTTACCATATAAAAAAGTAACCCATAAAAAACAAGTTTTTACAATACTCCCGTTCTATTTTCGGGTTTCGTGTCCACCACATGCGTCGGAATCTCCATACAATTTACTGATTTGTATGAAAAAACCATTAAAAATTTGAATAATCCATAATTATACGAAAATTTGATAGATCTTCTTGATCGTCGCCACGAATCTACTAGCAAAGTTTCAGCTCGAATGGATTAGGGAAAAGGATTAAAAATCGATCCAAAGTTTTTTCGTCAAGCAAGCAAGCAGACGCCACGAGTTAATATAAAGGGAGTAAAAAACTAACCCATAAAAACCAAGTTTTTTATTTTACTCCCTTTCTTTGTAAATTAAGTTTACCATCATGTAATAATTGATTGACAAAAAATAAAACTTGTCTAGACAAATATCTATGTCAAAAATCTCTAAAAATATTTTTTTATTATTTGATTTCTTCCCAAAAAACCTGAGTGTCATCTGTGAACCAATTGTCATAAACTTTCGAAATTTGTAGTGAAGTACATATTATACCTACCAACGGAGTAATTCAAATTTTAAATATTCCGTGACGTTATCGGGGCGCCGGCGCCGTTGGTAGTAATCAAACTTTTGTAATGATTCCAATTTGAAAAAACCATTAAAATTTCTAAAAATCCAAAATTATACTATAATTATTGTTATTTTTTAACGAAAATTTTATAAATCTTCTTGATCGTCGCCACGAGTCTGCTTGCAAAGTTTCAGCTCGATTGGATCACGGGAAAAGGGTAAAAAATCAATCCAAAGTTTTTTCGACGGCAAGCAGGCAAGCAAGCAAGCAGACACCACGAGTTAATATAAAGGGAGTAAAAATAAGCTTCGTCTCTATGAAAAATCTATAATAAACTAGATGTTTGTATCCGGCGTTGATCGGCTTAAGGATTTAGTTAAAAATAAGTTTGTGGAGGGAAACAAAGGTTCCATTGTTTTGCAAAGACTCTAATAAAAACAATATTTCTATTTAATCTAGGTTGGTTGGATAAGATGTCCAGGAGGAAATTGTGGCTTATGTATTCCACCGGGATCAAAAGAATAAGAATGCAAAATTTGGATGAGATCGGCAAACGTTACGAATTTGCATTGAAAATATATGAGTGGAAGGAGAAGGGGTAAAGGGAGAGGAGGGAAATGTCATCTAAGTTACCCGCCGGATCCAGAGCATAAGAATGTAAAGTAAATTGAGTCGAATCGGACGAAAGGTTTAGATTTGTAAAGAGAAGAGACAGGTAGACTGACATTGAGTTTTACGGCTATAGATCTTAAATTTATTCCACTTTTTTAAAAGTTCCGCATTCATACACCGGTAGTTAACAAATATTTTTTCAATACAACAATTTTTTTCGGTATATTTTTCTAATCCATTCACCTCATTTGTTATAATATAAATAATATAAATAAATAAAAAATTGTAATCATACAAATACCTTCTTATCGGCGGTTTTAACCGGTTAACGGGTAATGTTTTCTCCTGGCCGTAGCCGGTAAGAATCACGTGTACAGTGAACAAATGGAAATTAATCACATCCTGGTAGTTCATTTTTAGAGAATTTAAAATAGCCGTATGTGGCATTCGCAAGTTGCTCCATTGCCTTTGAGGCTTTCAACTTCCACAAGAATGGGCACAAAACTTCCTGGTCATCATTATCCGAGGCTCTGCGGAGGCGCGCCACAACGTGTTACGTTAACGCGCCGCTTCAGGTGAAAATACTACCCAAGTACTCAAGCAAGGGGGTGACATAAAATATCGTTTCTCCAAAATACACGATAATCTATATAGGTAGACGCTAAGGGGGTTCTAGTTAAAATGAAATAAGTATTCATGAATTCAATTACGAATTCAAATAATTTGGCACTGTGCTCGCGAATATGAATAAAAATAATTAGTGTTGCACCGAATATGGGTTCTGCCGAATGTCGAATTCGGCCGAATTTTAAATATGTGCCGAAGCCGAAATTCGGCCGAAGTTCCGCCGAAATTCGGTTAATTTTCGCGCACTTTTTCCCGATGAACAGTTCAGATCGCCATCAAGAAAACACGTGTAATTGTTTATTTCTGTGTTTTTTAATTTATTAAACGGCACAACTTAGTTCTGGATTGTTGTTATAGATTACTATACATTAAAATTTATTATTTTATTTTTTTAAAGCATATATATTGTTGATACTTGATGTGGTTTCTTTTCTAGAGAATAAAAAACATGATCCAAGCACATTTTACCTATTTACTTATAAATCAACATTCTGTCTTTTCATTTTAAATTAAATTTCTCGACACTTTTCCATTTCTTATTTAAATCCTACTTATTTAATATTTACAAATGTGAAAGTTTAGATGGTTGCTTGGATGTTTGTTACCCAATCACGCCAGAACGACTAAAGAAATCTAGATGAAATTTGGCACACAGATAGATTACTGTCTGGAAAAGCAAAAATAATGCTTTTTATTCCAGTAATAGGTTTCTGTAGGATGAAATCGAAATCTACGCGAACAAAGTCGCTGGCAAAAGCTAGTTAATTAAAAAGCTACCGAAGTTCGGTAGATTTAAACGAAGTTCGGCAGACTTAAACGAAATTCGGCCGAAGACGAAGTTCAGTAGAAGTTGCCGAAGTTCGGCTATACCGAATGTGAAACGAATTTCAATGCATCTCTAATAATAATGCCTACAGCCTTCACTCTCGGTACCTGCACGCGCCTTACTTCGCATCACGGTAAACTCAACCAAATTTGCGTAGGCCGATGGCATCAACTTGATTTAAGTAATCGTTCGTTTAAATCATAGATTTATATGCTTTCCACCAATCAAACAACCCGTTCTGGAAGAAATCTATGCTTTAAAGGATATGTTCGTACAAACCAAGTTGAAACAACTGGCCCTAAATAACCGAATAAGCAAAAAA
Source organism: Agrypnia vestita (assembly GCA_016648135.1). Classification (NCBI taxonomy): domain Eukaryota; kingdom Metazoa; phylum Arthropoda; class Insecta; order Trichoptera; family Phryganeidae; genus Agrypnia; species Agrypnia vestita. Next base: position 13,797 of record JADDOH010011286.1, on the reverse strand, counting down.
TAAATAAAAATTTATTTCATTTTATATCTGACACTCATTACGTATTTTCCTATGTAATCCAATTGAGCAATTAGTTATTTCTGCACTTGAAAACAAGTTTATGTTTAATGTGTAGAAGAAGAATAAAAACATCACATGTTTGATTTGGACGTACTTCGCCGCAAAATACATTTTTTAAATCTTGTAATACATGCAATAAATACATTGCAAGGAATGGAAACAGCTAAAGGTACGTAAATTTGATATAATTTATACAAATATTGATAAAAATATGTTAATATGCCTTAAATTGATGATATTATTATGGCTAAGAAATAAATAATAATGACAATATTTATAAACTTTATTATATCATTTTTAAATTTGATGTAGTCAGTTCTGTATTGCTTTTAATATTAGCAATTCGACGAATTAGGCGGATGCTTGTCTTAAAGTATACAAATACGAAAATAAGTGACACCATGAGTAGAGTTCCTATATAACCCATGTTGAAGTCCCTTTCGTGTTATTTTTATCTGGAATAAAAAAATGGGGGCCTTTTTGGTAACACGGAATTCACACGTCATCCACGTACAAAAATAATGTGGCAGCACCTACGTTATTCTCTGTATTTTTGCGAGTTTCATGCTGTTATTTTTTAAATTAACATTTCTGAACGATTCCACGTGGGTGTTAGATAATACGGAAGCCATGCAGTTATAAAGTTCTAGCTATAATGGAGTTCGCTAACATTATAAGTTATTTAACAGCAATAAGAAGTTTGTAGTTAATAAAAAACTTTTTGTTATATTTCTTGCCTTATTGATGTAAATAACAAATATCTTTAAAAATCTTGTTTCATTTAAAAAAATGAAATAAATTGTTATTTTTAATTAATATATTGATGTTAATATCTATTAAAAACATTTGTATATATATATATATATATATATGTTTTCCAGAAGTTCCTTTTGTTACATATATATATATATTATATATATATATATATATATATAATATATATATATATATACATATAATTACAGCGAGTCCCGCGATTTAGCAAAGTATGTTTTTTTTTTTGTTTTTTTTTTTTAAATAGAGATGCGAACACGGAATACGTGTCACATCAATATTCTTACTATTTTCAAACTAAGCTAAAGGCTTGTGCTATGAAAATAGGACTTCCTTCTTCATTTTCTTCTTATTCGGATTTTCCGATCCGATCCGATCCGATCCGATCCGATCGGATTGGATCGGATCGGATCGGATCGGATCGGATCGGAAAAATACTTCCATTATTCGGAAATCGACTAGCGGGAAGACTTCAAAGCTTCGTTTGATATTCTCGTAACAGTCGATTACTTCCCGAATAAAAATGGAATAAAATAAATAAGTGATAATTAAATAATAATTCAAAAGAGAACCATTGGTAACACGCTGTCCGCGTAAGACAGAGATCCGTGGTTCGAATCTAGGTTCCAGTATTTAATTTTTCAGGTTTATTATTTGATATTTGTGTATTTCTCTTACTTTCATTTATTTATTTCTTATTAAACATATATATATATATATATATATATATAAAGTACGAGTAATTTTTTGTATATTTTTTTGCACTGTTGTAAATAATTTAAGAACGCATAACAAACAATGAAAATATTCAGGATAAATTTATATTTCATATTAATAAAAAGGTTTTTTGCACTTAGCGAATTTTACCTGGACAGAAAAAAAATATGATTAACTATATTTTTTTTTCTAGAGATTGATGTCTTAATACACTCTCATTTCCTATTAATAAGTTGTATTTCAGTTTTAAAAAACATATCAGATGTGAAAATAACATATAAATTTACAGTATATCTAGTAATCTTCCCGCTAACACTTTTCTCATAATTGGCTGGCTGTGGAGTCTTTTAATTTCATTTCATTCTGAAACAATAATGATGATAATAATAAATTATAATTAATAAATATGATTAACATTTACCACTATTATTAGAAATATTTTTTTAATCTATCTTTAATCTAATGTCGATCCAGATGTAGTGAAACAGCGCAGCGCCTAATTAAATGGGCTATGATTTCTCCGAAAACGGAATATTATCGAATTTCGAATATAATAATATAAGTCATTTAAAATTATGTTTTTAAAAGCAATTAAGTAATTGCATTTATTTAGTTATTTATTATTTATACACACGTTATGATATGCTATACTAGTCATATTATAAAATTAAAATTTGTTCAAGAAAATGGATATTTGTAATTCCCATAGTAAATATAATTAAGGTAATGACAAAAAAATGTTAATAAACATAACTAATGTTCTAGGAAATATAACTCAATTCTATTCTCAGAATTGGGTTTTTCGACCAACTAGGCAATTAATAATATTTGTATAATGAAATATAAATGAAAATGGGATTATCCGGATTATATTATTTGCACTTGATAAAAAGAATTTACAGGGGCCTTTCTTTGTTTGGATATTTGGCATTACCTTTATAAATAAACTATTTTTGTTGATATGTACACAACGGTCTTTATCTTTCCGTGTTCCGAAAAACGTATTATGCTGGTTTTATAACTTTTATAATAAATACATATAAATTAAAGAAAAAAATTGTTTTTATGTATTAAATAATAACGATCAAGCATAATAACTATTTATCACACCGCAAAGAACACTATATAAAAAAAATCCCATGAAGAGAAATAAATTTTAAAACCATCAACAAAAATACTTAACTATAGAAGTTCATTAACTAATTATAACGTGTCTAACTCTTTTAATCTATAAAACATGAAAAACCACACTATATAAAAATATTTAACTAGACTTTATAACGTAAGTTCCGTCACTCGATGTACAATTATTGCATTTAGTGAAACAACGAAGACAATTTTTCAATTTTGCTTCCAGGTAAAAGTAACTAAGTGATTTGATGATTTGATGATCTGGACAGAATTATTGAAAATTTTTAAATGATGAGTTTTACCACTAAATAACTTTGAATAGAGAAGGCATATTTACTTTTTGAATTTTTCCTAGGATAAAGGTTGAAAAAATATGAATGTTTCTATTCATAACTCATTTTTTCCCAAAATTGCACTTAGTGAGTTTTACCTCTAAAGGGTCGAAATGCTGGGCCCTTCATGGCGGCCATCTTATTTTGCGTGTTGAAGGTCATATGTTGATTGGTTTAACTGATTTTTTTAAAATTTAATCATAGAGTTCAGCTTTACTTTCGTCATCACGTCTACTTTCCGTGTTAAATTAGTTACTCTGAAAAATAAATATGTATTTATAAGTTTTTGTGATCGTATTTTTATCCACATAAAAATTATATTATATAAATTTATTTGATCTACCGATACGGAGGAGAATGTATTGAGAGAAATGGCAGTCTTTACGAAAGGCATTTATTCTTTATTCAACAATGAACGAAACTTTAAAATAAAATAGGCAATAAAATAAAGCAAATTAAAAAAAATATAAATGTTATACTTGATAGTTATCTATCGGTGTATTATAAACAAAGTATCTATGTAAATGCACAATTTATTTCCAGAATTATAGTTAACGAGAGCTCAAAATAAATAACGCAGCGTTGGCTATACCTTCGTCATACAAAAATATTTTCATTTAGTTGCGCAATCTGAAAAAAGTTTAGCTTATAATACGACGTAATAATACACCTACGATTAGATTTATTGCGGTCAAGAATTTGGGTAATCCAGAAAAACCGTTTACCTATATATTCTCTGGTATTTAGAAATGTAGCACATATTTTACCAAAAATATTTTCTTTGTTCTTTTATTTCTATTTCTTCAAAGAATTCTCATATTTATGGTGGAATTTATGATAATAAAGACTGGCAAGTATTTTCGTGCTGGGTATTATGTAAAACAGAATGATAGCAAAATGTAGCGCTTATAAATAAAACATCGGTAAATTGAAAAATAGCAACAGAAAATTGATGTTTAGGTTCCGATCGCGTAACCATGTATTGTAACTGTAGGTACGAATGACATTTCAATTCATATTTGTGTAAAAAAAGTGAAGTAAAGTAATTTAAGTCGAATGTTATCTACACATTTGAATTTAAAATACGTTATTAGCATTATTATTTATGTTCTTAATTATTTCCTCTGGACTGAGGGTCGTGACGTATATAAATTACCTATTTGTATATTTGAAAGCAATCTTTCACTCTTCTTGACGTCCCGCGTTTCTAAGGATTGGATAAGAGATCTGCTTCTATCACTGGATCTCTTCACAACCACAACCAAGTCAACAAAAGCTTCTAGAAACTATCCTTTTTTTCTAAAATACATATTGCCACGGCTCCGGCGGATTGACCGCCATGCCACCCACACTCGCCGAGCATCCACCAGCTAAACTCCGTCAGTCATGAGACATCTCAGACACGGTGCAGGCTTCTCTAGTTGAAACATTTTTCTCAGGGTGAACCAGGTATGGGTAGTTGCTGGGAGGTGTTAGTGTGTGTGAAAGAATGTGCGTGTGTAGCTTGAATGTGGAAACCCGACCACTCCGGGAGAAATTGTACAAATCAAAGACTATCAATTATGAAAATTATGCATTACAATTTGCGTGGCAACAAACGTGGCTAGCGGTCGCTGCCACTCCACGAACTTCCCAGAATGAAAATAAATCATTACAATGCCAAATTTAAGTCCAAGGAGTGGCGTGAGCCTTCTGGCATTACGGCCGACGGGCCATATCAGAATGAAAACAATATAATTAAAATAATGAATTAATGCCATACTAGAAACATTGGCTCTCTGAAGCTACTGTCGCCAGGCCATATATTATTCAACCAATAATTAAAATAAAATAATTAATTAACGCCATACTAGAAGCGTGAAAGACAAATTATGAGAAATAAATAATTAACTTTGGCATACGGCCCTGAGATTAATGTCGCCAGGCAACATATTATACACACACTAATTTTCGCCGTAAGGCCCACCACAATTCACCAAGAACACAGATCCTACGTTAGGTGAAGAAAGCTAAAATTCATCCGGTATGAAGCACCACCATCATGAAACGCCGAACCCGTCGATGTAGCGAGGAATCACCCTAGTCGATCTCTCTTCCACAGCGTGCATCAGTGAGCTCTCACCGGGCCACGGCATGCGATAATGAACAGTTACCCCCTTTTGACAGCGATGCGGGAGTCAACAGAATCGAGGATCAGGAGCGATTGCGGTCCCTTCGCCCTGGATCCGCTCCCTCGCAGTCCATACGGGGTTGAGGAATCCAATGGCGGTCCCATCAGCATCAGACCGGCTGCATCCCGACAGTCACGCAGTCCGCCGCCTCGAACACATCACTCCGCTTCATCCCGGGTAACGACACACCGAACGGGCGTGACGGAATCAACGCGCAGCACATGTGCGGTCTACGGCGATCTCTCGGGCCATCAACCGGGCAGACTAACGGGCCCTGAAAAAATTTACATTAGAACATAAACTTGAATTTCAACCATTAACTCACCAAAAGTCACTATTTCGCGCTCCTTTTGGGCCCATTGGCCATCTGTCACCTGCAAAGCTATTTAAATGGCACCGATGAAGTAACTAGCGGTAGGCCCGCGCGCTGCTAACAGCGCGATACTAAAAGATGCTATTTTTCTTTATCAATTTGGGGCTAATGTGTGCACTCGTATTCGGTCACATCTCATCACCCTTCCTGCCCAGTAAAATATTTATTTTTTACTTTTAAACTACCGCTTTACTCAAACCCCAAAAGAACCCAACCGATGCTACATAGAACATGAAAAGAAAAAAGAAATATTCCGAACGATACAGCAATATTCGTCTTCATCGTGGTCGACTAGTATAACAAAGATCACCTCTAAGATAAATACTACATAGCAACATAATTCAGGAAACACATTTCTTCCAACCGCAGAAACATTATTCGCTCCTCGCTGTAAAGTAGCGAGGATTACATTTACATGATAGAGATCGAGGAGGAAGGAGACGGACGAGTGCGTTCACAGTGGTCATGTCTGAATGTCTGAAAACATATAGCATAAGGCATTAAAATTACACACGAGGTTCCGAACCTCCACAAAATAACTGTACACAAACTCAACCTACGCGGCCTCGAAGATCTAACCGATCTGAACCGAGCGAATACTTCACGTACAATCCGCTACGCGATCGCACTTCCCAATAATAACATTCGAATTAGAGAATAATGTCTATAAAAGCCAAGTTCGCAACGATCGTTTCGCGCCGATGTTGATCCCCGTCTTCACGATAACGATTTGATTCCCATTTCTGACTAATCTAATACAACCAACAAACATACCGACATTCTCGCGAAGCGAATTTACAACTAACCCGGCGAAGTTACGAAGAAAATTACCGTACTGTCCCCGACCGATGTCGTGGACCAACCACAAATATAATCTGAAACTCACACAATACAAATATTCCGTGACGTCGTTAGGCCGCTGTTGGTAGTAGGTAATCAAACATTTGTATGGTTTCCAATTTTAAAAACCAATAAAAATTTGAAAAATCCAAAATTATACTATTATTATTTTTTTTAACGAAAATTTGATAGATCTTTTTGATCGTCGCCCCGAGTCTGCTTGCAAAGTTTCAGTTCGATCGGATCACGGGGAAAGGGTTAAAAATCGATCCAAAGTTTTTTTGTCAAGGAAACAAGCAAGCAGACGCCAGAAGAAGAAAGGAAAGGAAGAAAGGAAGTAAAAAAGTAACCCATAAAAACCAAGGTTTTATTATACTCCCTTTCTCATTTACTAGTTGAAACATTTTTTTTCGCTAAACCTACGCGTTGGGCTTCAGTCGGGTGACGCTACGAAAAGGGAGTAATAAAAAATGTCCAAAAATCTAAAATTATACCATAATCAAGATTCGCGTCTACCAGACGCGTTGAAATATTTTCATACAACTTAATAAGATGTACGAAAAAACCGTTCAAAATTTGCAAAATCTAAAAATTTATTAATTTTTTTAACGAAAATTTGATAGATCTTCTTGATTGTCGCCACGAGTCTGCTTGCAGAGTTTCAGCTCGATTGGATCACGGGAAAGGGGTTTAAAATGGATCCAAAAACTTTTCGTCAGACAAGAAGACAAGTAGACAAGAAGACGCCACGAGAAAAAAAAAATGTTGCGTATTTTATAACAATCTCTCAAAGTAAAACAATCAAGCCTAAATAATTATTACACGTCTATTGTATACTAAATATGTTAGAAGAAAACTTGCAAAGCTAAGTATTAGGGAGTTATTAACCCGTTAAATGCGAAGCATTTTATTCCAAAAGAAGCAGATATATTTTTTAATGTAATATTTTTATTAGTGTCGATTTAAATAAGTCCATTCTATCACAATATCATCGATAAGGTACTGGATCTTCTTTCCACTAATTTTGACTCCATTACAGATCTATTGCGATTTTTCATAATAAATCTCCATAGAGATTAAATTCATCTGGAATAATAATGTTTATATGCTTGTTGCACTTCTAATATTTTGATTGAGATTGAGTTGGCTCTGACTTCACATAGAGTTTGAAGATCAGGTAAACAATGTGTGTAAGAACTCTCCGTTTCCAAGTAATTTCTAAAATAATTAAAAATATAGATTATAGATATTGAGTATATTTTCCTGAGTTTGTTACCTGAAATTGAAACTGAATTTAAAACAATTGCTGATTCCTGAAAAATCTACCAGCTGTTGAATATTTGAGTTATCGGTAACGTTGGCAGTATTTTGTTTGCCTATGTGTTAGTGCAATTATTATGCAATTGTCACGTTACCACATAAATTGACCGATATGAAGGTAAACTTGACCTACAAAAGTGGCCATACTCCCATTTTCTACGTCTTTCACAGTTTTTCCATATCGTAAATATATTAGGTCCTTACATATGAAATTGGCGTTTAGTATGGGAGGAACATAAAGCCGATTTTTTTATTATAATATATTTATTTAATCAAAGTATGTACCATTGCTATCTATGCACTTTTGCCATCTCATAGGTAGTTCATCGATCCCTTTACTAAAAAAACCATTCGGACGGGAATCAATAAAATATTTGAAGGCGGTTTGGACTAGCCTAGTGGCCTAGAGCGATTAACCAGCCTCGGTTGTTTAGCAGCTAGCTTTTCCATCATGGTTTGCAGTTGCTGACAATAGACATCTGCCGTAATCGTCTGGCCAGATTTAAGAAAGCTGTAGTGAACGACACCAGCACTAGTCCACCAAACACTCACAAGTAACTTATTTGGAGTCAATTTTCGCTTGGGGCATGGTTTGGCTGGTTCGGCAGGATTCATCCATTGCGATGAGCGCTTCCGATTATCATACAGGATCCACTTTTCATCACAGGTAATGATTCGATTTAAAATCCCTTCATTATTGTGCCGGTTGAGTAATGCAACGCAGCAGTCAACGCGCGTTTGTTGATATGCTTCACTCAATTCGTGAGGTACCCACCTTTCAAGCTTTTTCACCTTACCAATTTGCTTCAAGTGGATTAAAACAGTTTATCACTAACACCGCAGCCTGCAGCTAACTCGGATGTGGTTTGCGATGGATCGCAAAACGCCAATTTCATATGAAAGGACCTAATATTATATACTTATCTTATGTTAAGATATCGAATGTAAAGAATGATTTCAATAATATAAATTAATTTCAGCAGATATCTTGATGATCAGTAAAATATATTTTACTATTCCACACATTTGTGATCAACACTCTGCACGTAATTTATTATTTAACGTGATATTTTCCGTCAGATTTCACTGTGTAATTTTTTGTGAAAAAAATTCCTCAAAGTAGTGAACAAATATTGAAAACAGCCACATATCCGAATACCTTAAGCGCACCCTCACACTTAATAGTTAAGCAATGTTTTCTCTTGAGTATACTAAAAACTCCTCGACCGTGTTAAAGTCAACCATTCAGAATTAACCTTTTATGACTGGACTTTATTTAATACTGTGGGGCTGAAAACAGTATTAAAAACTTTCCTGAAACTGTTTAGCAAATACCTTCTTAAGCAAAAAAAAAATATTTTTTTTTTGTATATATTTTGGTACAGGAGCTATTAATAAAGTTAATTAAATTAAATATTGATTAAATTAACCAGTTGAACAACATTTAAAGAAAATTTTGGTGAGGTATATACATACAAAAAAATGAATTGTAAATATTTTCAAGGAATCTTTTTAATAAAATATTATATATATATTATTGATTAAAAAAAACGCTACACGAGTACAATAAATTAATGAACGTATAAACTTTAAGAATAGGTCACAGACTTGATCTAGTTATCCTAAATATAAGATATTTTAAAATGACCAATTCATCATCAATTTACAATCAAAATCACCAAATACAAGTTATTGGTACATTATTATTTAAATAAGATTTCAATACATACACGTATATATATATGTACATGGTATTTGTATTTTTATTTGATTCACGTATCTTCTTCGAAACTAAAGATATTTTTTGTTTTCTTTCGGTGTTTTGCAACAGCGGTCGTGTCGGCTTTGTTGAATCTATATTTTGTCTTATAAATCTCTTGTGTAATTATCAATTTAGATTTGATAATTTATTTCACTAAAAATAAATAAATAAGAAAATCAACTTCATAGTGATGAGGTGCATCACAAGTTTCAAGGTTAAATAAATATATGTTTAAGATGTTTTGACTACAAAAATAGAGGAAAAATATGTTGATATCTTTTGGGATTTTATTATATTTATTTTTTTATTTTTACTTTTTATTTATTCGAATTAAAGCTTACAATGCATGAAGATGTTTTTACATAGTAAAATATTAAAGCATTTGAATCATATCTGCTCCATATATCTATTAGTCGCTTACAATAATATCTATAAAATTAATTACTTAAAGGTGTTGTTTGTGGTGTGTGTGTATGTGCGTTGTATGTTGGATGAAAGCCTATGAAATCATTATTTTAAGTTTTTGCATAAGAATATACTTTGTGTCTGCGAATATGTCTATTCCAAGGGAATTCTCGTATTGCAAGAATAAGTTCATGATTCTACTGATAACCGAGTTTTTTGCGGTCTGAGTTTTATAGTTTAAAATATTAAAAAGTAATAATATTTATTAGCTTGGTAGATAACTTGAACCAATCAACGTTTACACCAGTACCTTTATTTCTTATTAAAGGGTAACACCAATCTAGATATTTCAAAAAATGTTTATTTTTAATAATTGTAAATAACAACTTAAGGTCATAAAAATAATAATAAAGTGCAAGTGGTTGCAAGCAAAAATATTTTTCTTCCAAAGTTAAAGGCTCCTACCACAGTATACTAAGAACAGTAATACGTCTTCACACAAACTGGCCGCTACCCATTAGAATGTGTGCGTGCGTGCTCGGCGCCGTGTACGCACGCACTGTGACGCACACATTGACATGAATATGGGAGCACAAGACGGCGGCAGTAAGGGCCGTGCCTTCGGTGCCATTCGCGCTCGCAGCCGCCGCTTTAGAAAAAAAATGAAAAAACGTGAAAAAATGCCTTTTTATGTTTGTGGTGCTTTACTAAAAAGGTGTGTTGATTATCACAAAGACTGTGAGTTTTTAAAAGTCTAAGTAGATGTTTATCAGCGTTCTTGCAATTGAAGTGCAGAAACTAGGTATACTCATTACAGAAATTATGCGACAGATCGAAATTTACTCATGACTTTGTTGCCAATCTAGCGAGGATGGAGCAGGTCTTTCGCAGAGAGTTCGAAAAGGACCACATAAACGTTAAAATCGGCACATCAATTTTTGAACAATAAAGAAATTGAATTTTATTCGGGTTTAGTGTCTACCTTATGCGTCGGAATCTCAGACACTATGAGTTTAAAGAAAGGGAGTAAACATAAAGTGACAATCCTAGCGTCAACACAAGAGTAGGCTAATAACTCGCCGACAGGCCGGAGATAAACTATTGTTCTGGATATACTGTGCTCCTACGCCAAGAGCTTCACAATTATGCAAGGGTGAAAAAGAGAAAGGCGTCCGGAGGGTATTTCCCGGCTCTGGATCACTACACAGCACAGATTCTGTCAGGCCATGGTGAGTTCAGGTCCAAATTACATGATCTTGGACTCTCCACTCACACTCGGTGCGTCTGCGCTCGTGTGGCTCAGACCTCGGAACATATCCTCTGGGATTGTGCTTTGTTGAGGGATGCTAGAGAGGACTTGATCGAAGGTAGAAACGGACCGCTCGAGACAGGTTGGCGTCCCACAAATGTCGACCTGGTGAGAAATGAGTATAACTATAGACATCTTAAAGACTTTGTTGGAACTTGGGTGTCCCGCTGGGAGATCCTACGGGGCCCTGATCCGTAGTTATTCCTGAACCAATTTTTGAACCGTCGGTGATGATTTCTTTGGTCATGAATCTTTTATGTTTTTTTTTTTTTTCTTTGTCTTTTTCCTTCCACGGAAAAGTGGAGTTTTCTACGTCCTACGCCTTTTTGGGGTATTTTTATTTTATTTTTATTTTATTATTATTAATATTATGTATTGTACAATCATTTTTGAAATAAAGATTAATTATGCGCGGGACGATGAAGGTTTTGCGTGACCGACTCGCCCGGTTTTCGTCTCTGCGTGTTGTATTGACAAAGGCCGAACGAGGAGGTCGCTTTAAATCGGCTATTTGTTAGGAACCAACAAACAAAAACCATTTTGATGAAGTGTTTTTTTGTTTATAGTCTAATATAAACAAATATTCAACCTATATCTCGTCGGCGCGTAGAGTCATGAAGGGATCTATTATTATTGACCCATTGTTTATATTTTACTGTAATGTTTATACAACGCAACTAAAAAATAGCGTGGGAATGTATCGAGACAGAATTCTTTCCCCCCCTCCCTGCGCACTCCCGCTCGCAGCTCCCACTCGGACCATATCTACGTAGCCATCTTGAATGATACGCATTTACTGCGAGTTTTGGATGTCCCTTTTATATGATTGTATTTATTATTATTTCATTTTAAATACTAAATATTTCGAGGAAAAGTATGGTAATAACTATTGGTCATATCTAAAATCGAGTAAAGCGTATTTTTTTCATTTAAAATACCGTTAAAAGACAATATTCCTTCAGTAACGCAGCGTTACTGAAGGAATATTGTCTTTTGTCATGGCGACGTGAAGGATGTTTTTAGCATGGTATGGTAAAGGTTAAAATTTCAGTGTCACAATGTATCCAATGTTAGATCGCATGAAGAGATAATTGAGCATTAAAACAATTCTCAATCTTTGTGCCGGATGGAATTCGCAGTATGCAGATAGTATATATAAGTTCCGGACATTATTTTTGCCCCTTGATATTTTAATTTTTGTGTTGAGGCTGGTAAACGTCGTATTAAGCTCTCTGACCGCCCACTCAATACTCATGCAGCTTAAGAGGCGAGCTTAAAATCGGCGAGAAAAGACGAGGAGGATGAAAATTTTGCTATTGAGAGACGATTTTATGGTACCGGAATCATAGACTGAAGATTAAATAAAAAAAATTTTGGTTAAGCTAAAAATATGAACAATTAAATCTTTAAAAGCGTTTTTCTTAAAACAGAAATTTTTTAATTGGCTAGCAGTAGAATTCGAACGATTTTTAACCAATTAACTTCAAACTTTTACAGTACCTAAAAAATTTAATTATCTAGAGAAATAAGCAAATGTACGCAACGATCCATGGAGAGATCTATGCTTGGTATTAGCCTAAACGATAGAATAAGAAATGATGAAATTAAGCGCATAACTATCATAATAATGGTTGTCATGGATTGTGTGACGAAGCAAAAATGGTAATGAACAGGGCAGGTTATGAGGCAGGATGACGCAGGTAGGTAAGTATCTTTTAAAAATCACATAAAATAGATTAAGATATCGTACAATATTTCATTTAGAAGTACAATAACTAAAATATGTTAATTTATTAAACCGGTTATTCAGAAAGCGACAAATGTTTAGGAATATTTTTACATAAATAATGGGTGACCTCTACGTGTCCACAAATAATCCTTTTTGTGTTTCTATGTATTAGTATAAAAGTTATAAAAGGCCTAACGGGAATCATTTTCTCGCTATTCTGTTTTATTACTGGCAACATGCCTTTTGTATAAATTAAATAGCGCCCTGCCGTGTTGTGTAGTTGTAAAGTATTTCCATGCGTACAATTTGTTGATGTATTGAAGAAATATTCACCAACCTAACTCGTTTAAAATTAAGAGAAATCTCGAATACACTGAACAAAAAAGAATATAAATAAACCATACGTTTCCATAAGTATGTGCATATTTAAGTTAAATATTTATTGACTACGTTATATCAGAAGGATTAGCCTATATAAGTGTAGCCTATATAGCTGCCTCTAAAAACTAGGTTTACACTCATGCCCGTTTATGTATTGGTTATGTCTATATTTGCTTTACGGTTTACTGTAATTTTATTGAATCTTAATTACTAAGTATTTATTCAAGTACGCTGCTGCAAATACGTGTTGGAAGGAGAGTTAGAAGGAAAAACAACTTTCAGACTTAGTGGCTGGAAAGAAAGTAGACAATTAAAAAAAGTATTGACAAAGTCAATATAATAAGTTTCGTCATTTTGTCTATAATCTAGGTCAGGAGGATCTGTAAAACTAGTTTATTAGAAATTGTGTGCTTACCCCGCCCATTATTTCATTTCAAAGCATCCAAAATATATCTGAACCACTCTAGCTTGTCATCGTTTTTAGTGACACAGG